>RXPK01000224.1:1478163-1684490 GCA_004143645.1 Protaetia brevitarsis | reverse complement strand
GGAGTCATTTGTCATGCGAATGGGATGTGGAAGATGATTTACGACCTTTACCGCCTGGTTCGTTGAAGATAATGCTTATCACCGACACTTTTGTCGAGGCTGGTGTATGTTTAGTGCATAATTACATCTGAGAGATGTAGCGAATTTATCAATTAATAGCTGCGTGTAATAAACAAATAGTTAGACTTAGAAACACGTGTAGTAATGGATGATGCCATTCCAGAGAATTCGCATCGAAAATTATCCACTGGGACGACGCTCAGATTTATTCTATGCAGCATGCCAAGTTTATTCTCATTGTTCTCAAATTGTAAATCACAAATGAGAAAGACAAACACCATGAAATAAGAAAAAAATTGATATATGTAAATCAATAACAACAAGATTAGATGTGCATATAAAGCCTCTGCTCCGATAAGCCATTGAAAAGTGCCCCTAGAGTTATCTGGCTGAAATTAAAGTAAATGAGTACTACTGTCGCACATACTGTAAATACCAAAAATTAGCTGAATCGATGCTACCCTATTTGAGATATTAGCATGGCTGTCTGATTTACTAGCCAACCTCCGTGAGGGACGGACATGTCCTGAGTTAATTTATAAATTTTAACGACTACTTTGGTAAAATCCTGTATATTCCAAAGTCCAACCTAAATATCATGGTTACTTTAAAACAAATTTAATTATATTAATTTTTAAAATACCGTGTTTTTGTTTTCCAGAAACGAATTTTACGACTAATCCTTAACCTGAAAAGTACAGAAAGTTGTAGACCAATATTTCACCAATATAAAATCCTGCCTCTCCCTTGCATATACGTTTACAAAATAATAAGCTATGTATTAAAACACACTTCCAAAGAAAGTAACGCCAGTATACATAATTATGAAACTAGACACCAAATAACTTTAGAACCGATCACCATAAGACATTATTTGAGAAGAGTCCGGGAAATGTTTGGAGATACTTCTTTAATAAACTTCCACATGAAATAGAAACACGAAGTGATGTTGGGAAAACTCTAGCCAAATTAAAAATTTTCTTGCAGAGACGATCATTTTATTCAATCCAGGAATTTCTGGATCATAATACTTATTGTTAGTGTGTATATTTTTCCAGGTGTTGCTTATATATGTTTGTAAGTGTTACTCTTATACATTTTCTACTTTTTTATGTTACTAGAGTATCTATTTATATGTATACATTTCTGTTTTATGACGTATCCAATACCGTGTATGGTCGACTGGAATAAATACGTATTATTATTATTATTACCCAAACTTTAACCTACATATTTATTGGGTAATTTTCTCCAACGACGATGGCAGTTCTAATTTTACTAGTTGATAAGTATGCACGGCACGAATTTTTACCATGAAATGTTGCACATACTGTTTTACCTGACTTTTAAGCATAGAATAGGTTTTTTTTCCTTTACATAGAAAGTGCAGCACGGAACTACACTTTACACCAAAATCCATTGCTTTGCAGCTCAGCTACACTTTTCTTTTTCTTTTGCATGGTGTAAATTCCACCAGTGCTGTTATATTAGGTAGCATGCTGAACAGAAAAAAAGATTATGAATCAGAAATTATGTAAACATTTTTGAAAAAGTCGTGATTTATTTAGATACATAAGTCAAACATATTTATATCTTTAGATAGTGCAGAATAAAACTAAATGATCATGATCAGTTGCACATGCGTACTCATCACGTATTTAAAAATGAACAGGTTATATGTCAAACATCTTCATTTGCACCACATCTGCGCTAAACCTATTCCTTTGTATTTCAGTTTTTGTGCTGCGCCTTGCAACAGGTAATTTACACTGAATTGTGTAGGTAAACTACTGCACTAAAAACCAAGAAAAAGATCTAATTATTCAGATGGTCGTCTCGAAAACGCGGGAATTTTGAAAGTCAATTTTAACAAATACAAATTTATTTTCTATGTTGAATTATATTGCAAAAAGTGGAATTACTAACTAAGAACGTAATTGTTATTCAATGAGTGAACTCATTTAACTTACCTGAGATACTTATATCCTTATTTATGCTGTTTTACACGGTTTCACATTTCGAAGCGTTTATAAATAAAAAAAAATCAATGTTGTTTGTTTATCCTTAAACGTTTTCTTCATCGTACAAAAACGATCATAATTTATGTTCCCCAATCTCGTGCGCACTATTTCACTGAAACTAAGAACTTTAGTGGAGTAGAGGACATGCAATATGCTCGTACATCATTTGGGGGTCGTACTGAAGAATTAAAAGGGGTTGTTTATCTATTTTCAATTTTTTTAATGACAGAGCGGCCTCTACATCGTAACTATCAGATAATTCTCACCCCACTTGCCATCTGGCAGTTGAGAGGGCATACTTATGATAAAAAAATAATGAATATAAATGACACTAGGATGTTAAAAATGTGATACTAAATAATTTAATTAAAGCTTTATATAACAAAATTTATTTTTTAGGGCTGTGTGCTACCTTGTAGTATTACAATACAGGCTGATTCTCAATATATGCGACAAACTTTAAGAGCTGATTCCGGAGGTTATTTTGATCAGTATATGTCCAAAACGGTTTGGTTTATTATTGAATGTTTAATAATAAAATTATGAACTATGACTAACACGATATAATATCACAGTTGGTTCTTCAAAAACTATTGTGTTGAGAGGGAATTGTTTATTTGTCATTTCAATATTTGTCAATAGTTGTCAGAGTATTAATTCAGTTTATTGCCAGTTTCTGTTTTCTAAAATGAATTACACGAATGCTGAGATATGTGATATGCATTTCGTCTACGGTCTTGCCAATGAAATTCGCGTGCTGCTAGATGTCTTTATGAAGAACGATACCCGAATCGTATCATCCTGCATCATTCAATATTTGCCCGTCTTCACCAACGTCTAAGTGAAACGGGAAATTTTAAAAAACAAACGACTGATAACGGGCACCCATCTACAGCGAGAACTCCACAAATTGAAGAAATGGTACTACATGAAATTGAGGAACATCCTACTACAAGCACTAGAAAAATTGCGTTTGCTTTAAACATTAGTCAGGCTACAGTTTGGAGAATATTGAAGGAACAACTGTTGTATCCATATCACATTTAACGGGTGCAGGCACTTTTGCCAGCAGATTTTCCGTAAAGAGTGACTTTTTGTCAATGGATGCAACACAAAATCGCATAAAATCCTGAGTATTTGGCTCAAATATTCTTCACCGACGAGGCTACTTTCTCTAGAGACGCGATTATTAATTTTCATAATAATTACATATGGGCCGAAGAAAATCCGCACGAACTAGTGAATGCCCGTCATCAACATCAATTCTCTGTCAATGTGTGGGCCGGAATTGTTGGAAATCACTTGATAGGTCCACATTTTTTACCAATGCGGTTAAATAGCGAGGTATACCGCAATTTTCTTGAAGAGGAGCTACCACTACTGCTGGAAGAAGTTCCGTCACAATTAAGATTACAAATGTATTTTATGCATGACGGTGCTCCAGCGCATTTTAGTTTAGTTGCTCGTGAGTTTTTGGACAATACGTATCCAGATCGGTGGATAGGACGGGGAGGTCCACAACCGTGGCCTCCTCGATCTCCAGACTTAAATTCTTTGGACTTTTTTTCTCTGGGGTTACCTTAAATCATTAGTTTATACGACTCCCATTGAAAATGTCGATGAATTGAGAAATCGTATTATCGCAGCTTTTCAAATAATTCGAAATACTCCTGGTATTTTAGAACGGACTCGCCAGTCAATACGACGGAGGATAGAAGCTTGTATTGCAGTTGGGGCGGTTATTTTCAACAGTTAGTATAAGTTAATTTTGTTTTACTAATTATTTTGTTAATTTATAATAAAAAAACTTTAATTATGTTGACTTACTATTAAACATTCTACAATTTTAGAACTAAGCGATTTTGGACATATGTTCTTATGAACTTTTATGATCAAAATAACCCCAGGAATCAGCGCTTAAAGTTTGTCGCATATATTGAGAATTACCCTATATATTCTATAAATCACAAGTGAAGCAGTAGAGATGTGGGAATTTGGACCACGAAATCCACTGAAATCTTAGAAAAATTCACGGTTATCAACGAATAGATCGTTAAATAAATTTATTTTCATAGTACTTTCACTTGCATTCGTTATAATACATATGAATATCTCTTGACTGTTCGGTAATTATGAAATTTATATAAAAATTAATATAACATTTACAGAATAATGTCAGAGACATACACCAGGGTATAAAATTTACTGTGGATGGACTAATAGATAAAATTAAATATCTTCTGAAGTAATTTACCTGCAAAATTGTAGACAAATTTGGTACCAACGACTTTGCATGTAATTTTATTTGAAAAGTTTTTGCAGTTTACACTTGTAATTGATAAACTAAAATTATTAAAAGTTCATAATCAACTATATATTAAAATAAAATATAAGACATAAATTGTACTCGATATTATTTATTAATAGTGTCACTAAATAATCACATGTTAAAATGAATAGCGAGTAGCTTAACTAAAACCTATGAAGTTCACGTATGAAATGGCATTCTATCTTATAAGAAAAAAATCACACAAATTGCTCACAGTGATTAACTCAGCTTTTTCTAATCTATTCTGGAAAGATATCAAATATTATCTCATTCCATAATCTCTCCAATTAATTCTAAATGACTAAGCTAGACGGATAAGGTAATACGTGCTATATAAAATCCTGGCAGGTTAGAAAACCGTTTAGTATTCGATAAAGCGAAAAGACATTCGGAAACGGAATAAAAATTAGAATTCGCACAATCGAAGAAACGTTAAAGGTATTGAGAGGAAGGAAAACGGTCTATTAGCAACAATTATTACCAGTCTTCCGCATTTTTAAGATAATCGAAAGGATCGCTCAACCTTCGGGGGCTCCGTGAAACTGCAAGTCACTTACGCCGGAAAAAAAACTCGTTCAGCTTCTTATCCGTCTATTAGACGGTGTTTAATTTATGTAATGAAGCTTCTTGGTCTTTTGCTGTTATTATACGTGAATGCCGGGTATACAATATAGACCGTTGTTTAACTTTGAAAGTAGCTGCAACTTTCGGTTTTCACAGAACGGAGTGAAATTTTCCATCTTATAGGTGATGCCGCCTTCTACTCTTACATCACAGCTTCGAGCATACGAGATCGAAAACTTTGTTAGTAGTTCTCCTCCTCTCCGCTCTTGTAAAAGTGTCATTACCACATTCTCCGCGTTCGTAGTTGCATTGTTGTCGGTATAGTCCGCGAAATGGTAAATCGCGCTATTTCGATCCGCGCGGAATGTTAATTGTACGGAATTAGAATGGAATCTCTATATAGACGTACGGCGTTCATTCGTACGGGACATAATGGCAGTTATTACATGGTGAATTGTAATTTCCGCGAGTTCGTTGGGCGTTGCCAATATGAAAAGGGAAAGAACGAAAGTATAATATTGAAAGTGGTGTTTGTTGTGCTAATAGCCTATTTTACGGTACATTAGAATATGGAACGGAGTAAATTTAATATCAAGTCCACTAATACGTCTTCGGATTGTAATTTCTTTCCCAAGCTTTACAAATTGAGTTAAATTACAGTTTATTTCGAATTTCCCTTTCAATAAGCTTCGTACTTTCTCGATATTTATGAAAGTAATTGATTCTTAACTTTCGAATCATTAGATTATTAGATCTATATAACACTTCGATTGAAGAGCATCGTTTTTAGAAGCCCGATTGTGTCACATACAGAAAACAATTGTAAGGTTTAATGCAACAAATTGTTGAATATGTATACGGACTAAGTTAAAATATATGATTACGCCCTGCTACACGAAATTTTAATGTGAACAGTCTTACTCCAATAAATCTATCAATGTTGACTGGCAGAGGGGCGTAACTTCCTGATGCAAAAAGTTATTTTAATGCTTTATTCATATATGTGATTTTGAATGGGTATAATTTTTTAGATAAAAGTACATTCTTCACTAGCCAGGCAGCACTGGTAGGTAAAATAAAAATAGTAATTGTGAAAAAAGTGAAACGGGCAATTAACTCATTCATTATCTTACGGTATTTTTTAGCCAATAATAAGGTATTAATTTTATCTTCGTTTATTGGAATATGGCTGGGAATAATTCAAAACACAAACTGGTTACATTTCGGTTTATTTATAAACCTTTTTCAAATCATTTATCTAAATTAAATTTACAAATTACGATCCACATTAAAATTTGTGTTCACACTCTGTATAAACCAACATGGTCATCACCACAAATGTCATAATTTTTAAGAAAACACTTTAAAATTGCTAATGGGACAAGCACAGTGTATAATATTACATGTTAACGACAAATATTGAAATTAGTCGCACAATTTTGAAACGTTTTCCTAAAAATTATGACATAAAACCATGTTGGTTTATATAGAGTGTGAATACAAATTTTAACGTGGATCGTAATTCGTAAATTTAATTTAGATAAATGGTTTGAAAAAGGTTTATAAATAAACCGAAGCGTAACTCGTTTTGTCTTTTGAATTATTCCCTGCCATATTCTTACAAAAGAAGATAAAATTATTAACTCATTCAAACCATATATGTAAATCGCCAGGATCAGATAGCACTTATCCAATTATGCTACATTTGTTGCAGAAACTTAGTATGCTATTCAGGGGACACCTCGCATTGGGGTACAAATCGACGACCTGGAGGTTGATCGAGTTACTTTTATTCCAAAACCTGGCAAAACGGGACTAGATCGAGCACTCTCTCTCTGAAACGAATGCGCTAATGTTGTTAGGCTAAAAATTCTTAAAAAAAAACTGCTAGAGAGACACATAAAGATGATGCACTATCATATCAGTTACTACATTAAGACCGATATGCGTTCCGAGCAGGAAAATGTGTAGAAATATCATTGCATCACCTCGTACAGAGGATTGAGCATACTCTGCAAACCAAGCAAGTGCTTTTGTACACCTTTCTAGATGTAGACAGAGCATTGGGCAATACTTACGTAGCATGCTAAAGTAAGATAAGTTTATACAAACATCGTGTGTGAGACATGGGTTGAAAGAGGATGTCCGCAGCAGATAAAGCATGGACTGTGAAAGGATCTAAATATCACTCTTTATATAAAGAGCATTTACGAGAAAGAACCTTTTGCATACCCAAACTAGAGTGCAACCATCTTTTTCTATCTGTGCCCAGTTGCGTTTACTCTTAGTTAAAGTTTTGCTACGTATGCAATCGGTCGGAACATGTCATGTTCTTGTTTTTGCTTCTATACCGCTCATATTCCATAGGATGACGTGTCAACTGTGATCACCGTTTCTCGCGATGTGTCAAACCACGCTAGTGTTTGGAGCCTTGATTAATTCCTCCTTGATTCTATCGAAAGCCGCAGCCTGCGTTGGTGTCCATTTAAATGAATTCTGGGTGCACAACATCTCATTCAGTGGATGAACCATTGTAGCAAGATTAGGCAGGATGTGAACTAGGTAATTTACCGATCTCAGTAAGTTTCTTAGGTCCGAAATACTTTCTGGTCTTCTCATATTTTCTTACTGCCCTGATGCGATCTTCATCCATATGTATTTCGTCCCTGTCGATGACGTGCCCCAGAAACTTCATAAGTTTAGCTCCAAAAAAGCATTTATCTCTGTTAGGAATAATCTGTGCTTTATGTAAAAGTTCGAGAATGGGCACCTTAGGCTGCAAGAACTAGTGGTAGTTATGCAAGATTGGGAAGCAGCAAGCTTTTGGGAATGAGGCCAGACTACATGATTTCGACATACTTTTTTAATAGAAATTTTCAGGTGGAAACTGCCGATCGGAAAATCTGCTATCAGTTTAACCACAGAGTCAGGTTTGGAGAACTGATCTGGGTTACAGACGGATCAAAAACGGAAAACGGGACTGGAGGTGGAATTTACAGGGGTGTGCTACGGTTTCTTAAACAGTGGTATACGTAATATTCCATTATTAAGCTGAAATCCATCAAAGACAGACACGCTGAGGGTATTAGTGAACCCCAAAATACATTCAAGATTGGTTTGGGAATGTATTTGACAACTGGCCTGACAGACCGCAATGAAATCACTTTGCTGTGAGTGCCCGAACATTCAGCAATCGAAGGAAAAGCCGTAATAAGTTAGCAAGGAAGGTATCTTCGGCTTCATATATAGAGAATCTGGATCTACATTGCAGCAGATAACTAAACGATGGTTTGTGCATGCAGATATTGAGAACTGAATTGCCTGAAACACCGCAATAAGTCACTTTGCAGTGCTTGCCCAGCCATTCGGTAATCGAAGGAAACGAAAAAGTCGATGAGTGAGCAAGGAAGGGATCATCGGCTTCATACATGGGCCCTAAACCTCTTATAGGATTATCTAAAAATACAGCACGAGGCTAGAAAAGGAGTTGGGGTCAAACAGATACACGAAGAACACCGCACCTTAGTAGAAATCATCTTCACACGATAACAGGTCTCTTAACAGCATACTGTACACTGAAGGGCACCCACAGGAAATTGAAATCAACAGTGGACATGCCAATTGCAGATGGTGTAATAAGATGACAGAGAACGCATACTACCTTCTACGTGATTGCGAGGCTCTGGATGCAAAAAGATGGTAATCCTTGGAAAGCCAAAACTTAATCCAGAGGATTATCTCAATCAATCAGTCCGAGACCTGTGCAGTTTACTGCAGGATATTCTTTTTTCAGAGGTGAAAACCTTTATGGTCACCATATGCTTGGATCTATCGCAAAATGGTAGTGTGGGACTCCTGGTAGGGGGTGTGCAAGCCCGGTTTACCCACCAAAACACCTCATTCTTCACCTTCGCGCCCCCGGAATCCGCAGCGTGGCATATCTTCAGGCAGCACGACAAGTTTCTTAACAATCCCTTTAGTCACAGGTCTACTTATCGGCAGCCAGGTCCTCAGTTCAGGGTGTCAGTTGGTATACTTTGCTCTTCGTCCTCCTCAGTTGTCGCTCGATCTTCTCCCTGTCCGACAGATTACGTTTTATGTAGGTATATACTCTTCTCCAGTTCTTTTCAGAGGACATCATAATGTTCACAACATTCTCCCTACTGACCTCCTTCCCCATCTCGGTCACCAAAACCTCATAATTACATGTTCCGGAGAGTCAGTGGTTCCGCAATACGCGCATAGATTATCCTCAGTTAGCTTGAATCTTTTTGCATAGCTCCAGAAGTGTCCGTAGCCGAACGAAAACTGGGTGAGGTAGTAATCGGTTGCGCTATGTTTACACTCAGCCCACCGCACCATGTTAGGTATAAGGGCCCTGGTCCATGACGCCGTGACGGTCTCTATTTCCCACCTATTTTGCCACTTAGCTAATGTAAGCTGCCTTGCTTTCCTTCTGTCCGGGATCTGTTGCTGCTCCTTGGACATAAAGAGTTCACGCTGCTCCTGGACTAAGAGCGTAATTGGAGGTATTCCTGTTATAGCTTGTATCCCAGCTGTAGAAATTGTTCTGTAGCCACTTGCTACCCTTAAGAGTGCCCTTCTTTGTAGGCGCTCCAGAAGATCTCTGTACTTTTTAATCACTGGGACATGTGACCAGACTGGACATGCATACATTATTTGGGATTGCACAACCCCGTATAAGCCTTCGCTTTTACTCCGACTAGGTCCTCCCATGTTTGGCATAATTCTGGACAGCGTGGCTAGGCTAGTATCCGCACGCTTCACGCCATAGTTAATATGAGACCCAAACGTTAACTTGTCATTGAGTATGACCCCAAGGTATTTTATTTCCCGTTTTCGGTGAATTATGTTTCCTAGAAGTTCGAAGTATATACTTTCTCGCTCTCTAGGGCCCTTAAGGATCGCGACTTCGGTCTTGTGGGGTGCCACTTCTAGTTCGCGATTCCTCATCCTTAGTGCAGGATATTAGGATCCTGGAATAAATCATATAATTTAATAGCTGAAAGAAATGGGAGACTACATATAAAAAGCCAAGAGGCTGTAGCGTTTTCGGAGACTCCGTGTCAGACGACCCTCATACCAAAAAAAAAAAACATTCTTCACTAATTCGAGGTTTTCTATCTAAATCTAATGGCGGGAATCCTATACGGTGCTGGGCTTCCGGGTTGGAACTACGTCCTAAATCTTCTTCTGGTCGACGTTTTGCTCACATTCACAAGAGACACCTTTAGGGTTGCTATTACTGCTGTTGGCTTGAAACTGATTACTAGGATCCTCAGTCTCCTATCTTGAAACTGATTAACACACGGATCAGTAAATCGTGACGATTACGGTTTAGAGGAGAATGGCAGTTGTGATTTGGTTGTTTGGAAGAATTTTTTGAAGAAGGTTACCTCCTATACAACGCCTGGAAGTCCTTCCTCTTTCCCAATCACACAAATATGTACGCACTCTTTATAACTAGAGTTGGGCAATCGTCCGGCGGAACAGAGACGTATTGAGACGCGGGTCTCAAATAATGTAATATACATATATAAATAAAGCAGATCAATCGTATTATTGTAATTTAGTATGTATTTATAAAACATAAGTCATATTAATAGAGTTGTGCAAATTTTATATTACTACATATTTAGATAAAATAAATATTTTTACATTTATAAAAACAGACACTGTTGTTACAACACAAATTTGTTTTTGTGAGAAATAAGAAGTCGTAAAATTAAATGTTGAAAAATAAAATGGTTTATATTGAGGAACAGCAAAAAAAAATCAAATGAACTAGATGCATCAGTTTTATTATCATATTATCAGTTTTATTAATCATTCATATACATAAATAAACACCCGCTTTCTGAAATATATTTCATTTATGCTTCATGTTAATTACGTTTTATAAATACTACGATTAAGTGCTAACTTTTTCATAGCTTTTGTTCCGTAGCGCAATTTGGATAAGCGTCAAAAGAAGTCTGCACCATGACGTAAATTTCTACATTTGTCTCCGAAAGCCTCGTACGCAGTGCCGAATAGATGTTCTTATAGTGAGAAAATGACTGCTCAACGTCTACAGATGTAATACACGCATACTTAAAATAATATTTAGAAACAAATAACGAATCAATACATGCGCCATCAAAAATTTGTCTTAATCTGGTAAAAACTAAATCTTTGTTTATGAGACTCTCGAACTTTTCTACAACACACTTAGTTTTTATGTCACTTGTGGCACACAGCAGTGAGTCTGCATCGTTCACAATCTGCATTGACTCCACTAACGACAACCTAGTGTTTTTGTAATCTTTCTATTGAGTCAAATGAACCTTTATAATTGTCGTAAATTGTTTTTAAATCAGTTTCAACGGAAGTATTTTCAAATCTTTTCTGGCTTTCCTTAATTGCTGTAACTTCGTTAGGTTTGAATCGCAGAACCACAGATGTTATTTGTTGGAAATTCTCGCAATCATAAAGAGCTGCTTTCAACCGTATTCCCCAACGTGTGAGAATTGGCTCTGGTGGCTCGGGAATACCGGGGCACCGTCTGTGGAATTCTCGAATTTGTCTGGGAGATTTGAAAAACACTTTTTTGTCTTTTAAAATTAATGCTTCCACCTCTGGATAACATTGCCAAATACTTTGTGCTACAAGGTGTGCAACATGAACTTTTACACGTCACATGTAAAAGTGCCTCACACTTGTTCCTAAGGTAACAGCTCACACAACACATTGTCGCTGCACCATCGCTCACAAACATTAACAGTTGATCAGTTGTAATTAGAATTTTTTTAGCATACCCAGCACTACCTTCACAATTGCTTCACCAGTGCACTTTTCCATTCTTTTGCTAGCTAATAATATGGGAAATGTCGGTCTTACAAGACTAGAACACGCACTTACTACAATATGCAAAATAGATTTTTTTTGTTCAATCTTTTGTTCGTTTCGGTGAGACATAGCCACAGCTGCTTATCTTTTGCTACAGCTTTGTTCCTGTTTTCGATGACGCTACGCACAGTAGACGTATGAAATATGCATTAACCAAAAGAAATGTTGTTTTTTTTTAAATACGAGCAAACAAATATTTCACTGATTTAAAGAAACTTTTTTATCTGCGTACAGTTCATCTGCTTTATTGGAGTACATGAGTTGGAGCGCACGAACTGAATACGTACCTGCCTCGCCGGAAAATTTGCCCAACTCTATTTATAACTAATTCTTTGTTGACATTGAAAAACTAAGACATTTGCGTTCAATAAATAAGTGTGGGATGGACAAAATTTATTTCAAAAATGAGGTTTCTATGAGCGATGGAAAAAAAATTAACACTACGATATCCTACTTGGTGCAATGCACCCTGTACAAAATTTATTTCAAACATTCTTTTACACGTTTCCTAAGAGACTGTATGCTTTTGCCTTTGGTAAAAGATCCCAACGAAGAATCTAATAAGATAGAAGGAGACCACAGACTAGATTGGTCGGACATGCGATGAATACCCAGACTTGTTTGTTAGTCACTCTTCTTTTTCGTTTCCTACGATGCCAGTCATCTGTACTACATGCAAATTCAACATTGCTCGATATTCTCTACGGCCCTCGTACGCTATCCGTCTTCTAGTTCTCTTGTTGTCCACGTCTCACCTACACCTCCGTTCCAATTTATCCCAGATTTATTGGCGTGAACCGCGGGAATTCTGTCGGACAGCGCAGAGCGCGACCGGGACAGCGTATTTCGTTTAATTCTACGCTTTTGTGGGCACAGAGCCGCCTCCGGCAACACTTAACAGTTTTTATACTATGATTTATGGCGTAATTTATGATAATTATATTTTTTTGTTGTATGTTTGTATGCGTCGGATGTGTTTTTTCTTTCTTTCTTTTTATAGATCACGGACGGAAATTTCGGCCGCGTCCGGAATATTTATTGCCTTTGTGCGCTGTAGCTGTCGATGTAAATTTCGTCCGAGGTATTTTCGAGTAGTTAGCATCGTTGATGGGACTGCGGGTCAAAACAGTTGGTTAAATAAAGTGGTGCTATAAGTATTACCTACCTGTTGCAATCTTATCTTAAAGGAATTTATTTTTCAAGGTTAAAAGAACCTACACAGAGAAGAAGGATTCTTTAAATCAAAGAAATATTTCTTTGGCGCTATTTAAAAGAACCATTTTTTCGGTTAATACATATTTCTTTTAAACAAAAAATAGTTCAATGAAAGGGATATTTATTAATTAAAAGAAATGATCGACGGAAAGAAACGCTTCTTTTAAATAATGGCAAAGAGATATTTCTACGTTTTAAAGAACCTTTTCTGTATGTATATAAGGTCTGTTGCAAACTACTTTAGACTATTCAACTGTCTTGTTGATGATAAATAAATAACAATCGATGTAAACTCAATCACTAGTACAAGATTATTGGCTAACAATTTAACGCACGTGTACCTGAATTGCTTAATAAATATATTAGAAAACAAAACTAAATGGAACATAAGCTACTTATAAGGGCATTAAAATAATGTTTTAAAGATAATTTATAAATTAAATAGTTTCGTGCCTAGATGGTTACAATTTCAATTTCGAAGTGATTGTAGATCCTTGCATCAAGAGCAACAATGATTCAAACGTTTGTTCTTAGAAATGTATTACATTAAAATATATCAAACTTTATGCTTATTTATGTCAATTAGGCCAACAACTTTGCTAACCATTTATTCATTATCTTCATTTTCTTTTTCATACCTTGTATCGTTGGTTAACAGCATTGTTTGTTCACTGGTCTTCTCCTAGTTTTATTTTTGAGTGTGGGTTGACACACAAAAGAATCATAAACGCAATGCTTTTTTTTAGGGTTCTGTCTCGTTTTTCGTGGGCTTATTTAGATTTAAATTTAGTCTTTCGTATATGTGGTTTCATATGCGTTGATATATTGCACAAGACTGGATAATTCAAGTGTCCCATAGCGATAACTTGCTATGTGTTCCTTGACTTTAGTTCCGATCGCACGTTTTTTTTTTGTCCAATGTAAACCTTTTAGACAACGCGAAAGATAAACCTCATTCAATGAAAGATCTGGCATTTACAAAATCGGTTATAATGGGTGTAATAAAGTTTACATAGGATAAACAAAGCGTGCGAACGGAACTAGGTTCAAGGAATACATAGCAAGTTATTACTATGACAGACTTAAATCATACTCATCAAGTATACCGGACATAAAATTAATATAGAAAGAGAAAGAATTAGTGAAGAATGTGCAATCACCTAAAGAGTTAGACGCATATGAAAGCATGTATATGAAAAAATAATCAAATAAAACTTATTATTATAACATACAACTTTGATGGATTTATGGGGGTAGGATGGTTCGTCCCATAGCGATAACTTGCTATGTGTTCCTTGACTTCAGTTCCGATCGCAGGTTTTGTTTGTCCAATGTGAACCTTTTAGGCAGCGTGAAAGATAAACCTCATATCAATGAAAGATCGAACATTTACAAAATCGGTTGTTATGGGTATAATAAGGTTTACATAGGACAAACAAAGCGTGCGATCGGAACTAGGTTCAAGGAATCCATAGCTAGTTATTGCTGTGAGAGACTTGAATCACACTCATCAACTATACCAGACATAAAATTAATATAGAAAACTTAGAATTAGCGAAGAATGTGCAATCAAGAGTTAGACGCATATGAAAACATATATACGAAAAACACATAAATAATCAAATAACTTATTATTATAACATACAACTTTGATGGATTTATGGGGGTAGGATGGTTTACATTCGTCTCTAATTCTTGGTATTTTGAAAGGTCAAGTATAGTATACAAAAGCACTTGTAAATATGTTTCCTTTTTAGAGCGAGATAACGAGGCATGTTTAGGTAATATGTCTTTACTTATGTTTACTTACTCTATTCGGTCCTTGGTTGATAATGAGAGCCTTTGTCACCGAAATAATTGTCCGGAATTAATAAAGTCTCGTGTAGTGCGGAGTGATCGAATATTTATGAGCTTATGATTTATAATTTTAATTATCACATTTAATACTTCCAATGATTTTACACCGCTTGACAATGTGTTAATTGCGTATTTTGACTATTCCACTACGTGAGTAATTTATTACCATAACTTGTTCACTTTGTTACACTTGCTATTCGTAGTTTTGTCTCTGAAGAAGCAATGAATTAATTCCGGAAATTCAGATGGTAAAAAGAAAATATGTTTTGATTCATCGTTGACTATGTACACAAACTTTTGTTAGTTAATATTCGGTTTCAGAAGTCACTCTTCTTGAAACATTAGTTATAATGCATGCGGTGTTTATTAAATTATGTGGAATTGCCATTTTATAATAAATAGAATTGTAATTTACAACAAAATTTTTGTTCAGATAAAATCAGGGATAGCTTTCGGACAACACAGTTTTTTTTTTTCCTGGAAGTTCGGTGGAATCAAATTTGTGAACATATGCGGAGAATCTGTCGAATGCTGTTGAACCGCCTCTCAGGTAGATGCCATATATACAGATTTTTTTTAAAAGCCTTCGATAGAGTTAATCATGATATTCTCTTAAAAAACTGAGTGTGCTTGGATTCTCAATTAAGTTGGTGAAATTCTATGTTTCTTATCCATGCAACAACCGGCAGTTTGTGTTCTATAAGGGTGCTTATTCTGACTAGTTTCAGGTTGTGTCTGGTGTTCGCAATGGAGTAATTTAGGTCCAGTACTATTCATGATATTTATAAATAATATTGTCATTCACATAAAAGATTCTAAATGTCTACTATTTGCTGACGATTTTATAGTTTATAAAAATTTGTGATTGGTACCGATGGTTTTGCAAGAGGATATTGCTAACGTGCAAAAGTAACTTGTTACCATTGCATTTTAGCAAATGTTCAATAATTAGTTTTACTAGAAAGAAAACTCCAATTACTTTATGAATGATTCCAGAGTGGATGGTACAATCTTCTCAAGATGATCGTCAGTTAAAGATCTGGGTGTTACTTTTTATAGTTGCCTTACTTTTTCTGAACGTTATAGATAGTTAGCAATCATGCATTTAGGATTTTGAGCTTTATTAGGCGTAACACAATGGATTTTTCTTCTCCCTACGCAGTTATTATTCTATACAATGCCCTAGTACGTTCCATACTTGAGTATGCCTCGGTGATCGAACACCAACGATGACCATAAAAGATGAAAAGCTGATTGAAAAGTTGACAAAATAATTTTTTAAATAGTTTCTTTGCTATAAAAAAAACAAAAGGAACTCCAGCTTTGACTCATATAATCCCATAAATAAAGGATAAATGTAAGGTATGTATTCTTAAATCAAGGCGCGAGATAGCTATATTGAACGTAATATACAATTTTTAACAATTTTTTGACAATGGCTATTGTCCCTATTTAGACTGCATGTACCATATTATAGTATCAGACCTAAGTCTCCAATGTATGTGGACTTGCGAATGCTGTCACCAACACATAGAATATGCAAGGAATATATTGAGTACTTTAAAACTATAGAGATTTTTCACGTCTCCAAACGAATTTTCACAAAATCTGTCAGATGCATACTAAATTATTCTCAGCTGTTGGATTCCTCGTTAGTTACTACTAATTAACGTCACTTTTTTATGTTATTATTAATGCTAGTATCATTTTTGTGACTGTAATTCATAATCAATGTTTCTACTTATTGTTAGTTGTTTTTCTTCTGTATAAGAACTGATTAATTTAGAATTTTACCCGTTTTGGTTTCTAAATAAATAAATAAATAAAAATAAAAAAAGTGATCCAAGATGTCGGTTAGTCAGCATTAAGCAAAAATCTTTTGCATGAAAAAAATTTGATGACACAATTTAAATTTAAAGGATTCTTAAAATACTAATTTTAAATCGCAAATAACTTATAGACTTTTCACAGATTTTAAGTTTGGCATAGTTGGTCCCACCTTTGCATGTGTATCGCGCAGTATTCGTGCATGCGTGAGGCTCGTCAGTATACGGTAATCGTTATTCGATATTTAAGATAGATAAATGCGGGTTCGCCGCTGGTTACAGGCAACACTGGGGCAACATCTCTTTTCATGTTTTATGAATATTAATAATATAGCTCCAAAATTCTAGACTCGGAGGTATGTTCCTTCCTTTTCTTCGCTTTTTCTTGTGGTCCAGTTTTTGCCTTGCGTTCTCTCCTTGGTTCACTCTCCCATTTCTTTTTATCTTGTTTGTTCGCCCTTTCTAAGCACCGTCGATGGCATCCTGCCGTCAAATTATAGTGAAACGATATCGGAATAAAAATAAAAAAGAAATATAAAGGAAATGTGTAACAAACAGAATAAGAGTGAAACAAAAAGAGTGTGGTATTCAAGCTAAACCCCTTGCGTATTATTATAATGCACAAAGAGCCTTAGTTGTTGCTTCAACATTTGTACTAATTAAGTGATTAGTGATCTTATGTCATTAATATGTCTTCATTCTCCGTAAATATTATCAATCAATTATCTGTTGCTCTTCATTAATTATCATATAGTACGGCTTTATTGCGGCATATGTGTTAAAGAAAGTTGGTCATGTCATTTGTTCTCCTTTAGAAATAATCATTAACAAATGCTTTGTAGAAGGAAAATTTCCCGCACAACTTAAAATTGCTAAAATTATACCGGTTTTTAAGAAAGAGCGCAGAGATTTAATAAATAACTACAGGCCAATAGCAATTCCTACCCGCTGGTGAAAATTTTGAAGATTTATTGAAAACTAGAATAGTTAATTATTTTGAAACAAACTTTATTTTTGTGAGTATCAGTGCGGTTATTGTAAAAAAAATCAACTATCTTAGCATTAATTAAAGTAATTGATGAATCACAAACATGTTCAGCGATCTCACTAGATCTAAGCAAAGCTTTCGATTGTGTCAACCATGAATTTCTTTTAAACAAATTAGAACACTATGGCATCAGAGATATACCGTTAAAATCTTATCTATGTGATCGCAAACAAGTGGTGGATGTAAATTAAAATGTTTCTAGTACTTCAGATATTTGTTTAGGTGTTGTCCCTCAAGGTTTAAAACTGGATACTATTTTTTCATTATATATTTAAATGATTTATACCTAACTTAGATACTGGCCATTCTATTTATTCGCTGATGATGTTACTCTGTCAACAAAGGTGAAACAATACCTTCTTTACTTATTTATGAAAATAAATCGTTTGAGACTGCTACGGACTGGTTTGCAGCTAATAAGTTGAAATTAAATTCTGATAAGACTCAAAAATTATTTTTTTCCTTAAAAAGGAGTAATACTAAAACTATAAATCTGTTAGGTGTTGCTATCGATTCTGAACTAAATTGAAAGCATCATATAAATGAATTATGTTCTAAACTTAATGCTTGTTGTTATCAAATAAGAAGGATAATAGACTTTACAGATGTTAATGTTGCATTATTATTATACTTATGCCAATTTCTTTAGTTTAGTTAATTACAGAATATTTTATGGGGAGCTTCACCATCCGCTATAAGAGTGTTCAGAATTCAAAAAAAGATTATTAGGATTATTAGCAGAGTATCACCCACCTTGGGGTGTTGACCGTACCCTGTCTGTACATTTATAATTGTTTATTATATGTTAAACGTAATTTCAATACTTTCAAATAACGCTTACACGACAATGAATATGATACAAGAACGAATATAAATTTAGAGATTCCGTGTGATCTAGTAAAAGCGACTCAACTTTCTATGCGCTACCAAGCATCATATTTTTCATTAACCTACCTCTTAAGTACAGGGAGATGTCGATCAATACCTTCAAGAGAGAGATAAAACAATTATTATTACGGGAGGCTTATTATACCATTTCAGAATTTATTTCTTTATCTTGACATACATTAGTATATTAAAATTTTTGTTTCTTTACCATTTTCAATTATAAATAACTTATGCATATTTCAAGCTTCATATAAGCATGTATTTTTTTTTGAATTTTTATATTTTTTCTTTAATCTTCTTTCATTCATTTATTCTACTTAAGTTATTATTTTTTCCTTGTTTTTGTTGACTTTCTGTATGTAATAGTGATTACTTTGGAAATAAAATTTATCCTTATCTTATCTTATTGGTGATTTTTTATAATTTTATTCCTTAAAGCACACATGCACAGAGAATTTATATACTGAAGTTAGAAGTTGATAGAATAAAGGCTATAGCTGGTTAAGAGAATGAAATCGGCCCTTGCACAGATTTGGTTATTTTTTTTCTGAAGTAGCTTTGTATAATAATGTAATGCTCAATCCCAGAAAGCTTTAACTTTATAATGTTTATTGTTTTTGAGCAATTAACTCTTAATCACCTTACCATAATCAAGGAACATATAAACAAGAATAGGCAATTAGCAAATTTTAATTGCGTGAAAACTTTTGTTCAGCCAGTCATCATTTGTGTCATTCATATGTTTTTATAATCTCTAAACGCACATTCAAGCGAGTAACAGCTGTGATAAAGTAATATGTCAACTTGACAACTGGCAAATTTTGAATGTGCATACGCAATCGCCATTTCTCTTAATTTGTTATAGTAGTTA
This sequence comes from Protaetia brevitarsis, assembly GCA_004143645.1. Classification (NCBI taxonomy): domain Eukaryota; kingdom Metazoa; phylum Arthropoda; class Insecta; order Coleoptera; family Scarabaeidae; genus Protaetia; species Protaetia brevitarsis. Next base: position 1,664,902 of record RXPK01000224.1, on the reverse strand, counting down.
GTAAGTTGCTTGAAGGTCACGAATTTTGTCTCCCAAGGCAATTGAACAATAAATTCTTCTACGCTATTCTTCAGCGCGTTAAGCAATTGTTGTATGTATGTATGTATGTAAATAGAAGGGTGGTGTTACAGTGCGACCTAAAAGATCTATTGTGTCCCCTATTCTTGCTGCTTTACAGCTGGCTTTCCAATCCTATTCCTTTTAGAAAGTGCAGCAATGGTTAAGCGAACAACTTCTTAAATGGGTTGTTTCAAACCAACACTGGATATGCAAACACGTGGGTTTAACGACAATTGTCCAATCTCCAATGTAGCTAATATTAGAAATTCGAATTGTGCCATTAACAAGTAGAAGTTATACCTAACGGGTCATAAGAGCAAACTACAACACTTGCTGCAAGTTTGTCGTCAGAAGATATTCCAGCAGTTCCTTCAAAGCACACACTTTTGTTATAAACCTTGCGTCAAGCCAAAAAGCATTTGTTTCTTCGTCGAAGATGGAAAATCCAAATAAAAATACCCAATCTGTGTCAAGTAATAGCAATCAAGCACGCCTCTGTGATAAAGGTTTAAAGGTGAAAAAAGAAGGTGTAATTGTAAATAGGTGTTTTGATAGAATGGTTTGATTTACAGATCATGTAAAACATTTCATTTATTATTTACTATGACAATAATAATAATAATAGAAATAGAAACTTTATTTAAGGACCAAAGTATAAAGAGCATCATAATAAGAAATACAATGAAGTAATGCGTACGTATTATTATTAAAACACAAACATACTATTGCTCACAAGCAAGCGCAAAAAACTCATTAATACTATAGAAACAATGTGACTGTAGCCACGATTTAACAGTTTTTTTGAATTTCTGTAAACTAAGTATTTCCAACTGTTAGCAAATGGTTATAAATTTTTATACAACAATATCGGACTTTGAGTAGTTGACTTTAAACGATGTCATAAGATGAATTTGTGGATTTCTAAGGTTGTAGGTATGATGTTGTTGTTTTCATTATTAAAGTTATTACTATGTTAGTGTATATAACAGCTACATTCTAACATATATAGTTCAGCTAATGTTAATATTTTATATGTAATAAAGTATCGTGTACAACAAGTAACTGTGTGATACCTGCGATGCATCTTATGGCAGCTTTTTGTTTAAGAATACATCTTTAGCTGCGGGGGAAAACCCCATAGCAACAGCCCATATAATAAGTGTGAGTGAAACTCTGCATAATACACTTGTTTTAAAACACTTGTATCAATTATATTTCTGAGCGATCTAAGCTTAAAGGACGATGGAATAAATCCAACGTCTTTGAAACAGAGCTCCAAAGGCTTCTTTACAAGTGCACGAAGCAGTGTGAAAATGGTCGTTACAATTAAATGATTTTTAAGAAACGATTTATGTAAAACGATCGTGAAAATTACAGATGCAACAGAAATCAGTTTCTTGTTCTTTTGTTGAAACAATTGCGTTATATAATCATAGGTTATATGTTTTAAAAAATAGCTGTGGTAATGTAATCCATTTCGTAGATGAATGTTTATATGACCAGGAAATTTGTGTGGTTTAAGTCGTGTAGAGCGTTTGAACGACAAAAAATACTGAACACAACCATTACAATGCTGACCTTTGCATGCTTGTACGTGGCTGGCATATTGTACTCTTGTTTATTTCCTGTATACAATTATGTATATCGTAATGTTTCTTAAAGAATTTAAGGCTGTTCTGAAAACCAGCTCAATTTTTCCTTCCATTACATGACAGTCGGTTGCAACACGTAGGATTAGTAGCGAAATATGTGAAATGTTCCATGTCACAACAGTGTAAATTACGCCTTGATATCCTTAATCGTTCGTATTATGGCGAAAATCCATCAATCGTTGCTATATACAACTAACCGGCCGAATGCGTAGTATTTAGCTCTATTACTACCGACTCGAGATCGTATATTATGTAAATATCCACGCAATTTTATGCATATAAAAACGCATTGGTCGTTAATTCAAATTGCAACGGTATCTATACGCAAGAGCGTGCACAAAACATAAACAAATTGCGGAATTTGCGATTACGCAATTCAGTGCGATTTTCAACGTCCATCTAACCTTCACTTTCTCCAACAAGGCTGGCCGCTGCAGCGCCGCCGATCGGCGAGCGCCAAGTTCAATGTCTTTAAAGCTTATTCATCATTAAGAGAAGACGTAAGATCTCTCTTTATATCGTCAACGCGTACGACAACTGGAGGCATCGGCAACGAAAACACCAAGAGCTCTCCTTGTAGCCGCCACAGTTTAACTGGTCTCGTTGGTCTCCGTGTGCCGCCATATAGAAGAGGGAACACGGCCGTTCGCTAAATCATTATGATAATTCTAGATAAACAACTCTCGTGGAGAAGAGAACGTGGTCGAGAGACAACAACAACACAATCAATATAAATGACCTTATTCCGTTGAATTTGCGCATACATTATTGATTATCGTGAATTAATGAGCTCTTAAATGAATAAAATATCTTGTCGCGCCCACCGGCGGTTGTGTTTCGTGTAATGTAATCTAGCTTGCTGTTGCTGTTAAGGTATGGATTCAAACAATGGGTACTATAGGTGTATTTTAACTTGGAACGTTTGTATCTGACAATGGAACAAGTTCTGTTCCTTAAAAATCCTTACATCTTTACTACGCACAATCAGCAGTAGTATTATTTAAATAAGTATTATGGAAACGCACCATATAAACCAATAAATGAACTACCAGATATTGTGAGTGATGGCAATGTTTTTCTTTTAGGGGAGCAAAACTATATGTTCCTTAAACAAATTTCATTTATTGTGTTGCTTAAAACTTCTTGTCACATTTAAGGACTTACTATGCTGTAAGACTACTTATTATCAAGCGACTTTTATTGATGTAAGGACGTACCTCGGTAAGCTTATTTGGTACCATAGCTTATTTTCAATTTTTTTTTAGTTTATTTAGTTATATTAGATTAGAAACGGAGACTCCAGAGCGACCACTCCGGGACAACTTCAGGAAAATAGATTGTGGCAATTATAGTACCAATCTAAGCAATAATTTATCAGCCATCCGAAGTAGAAGTGCCAGGCAACAATCTTGGATCTGAGAAACAACCTCGAAGATATGAACAAGATCATATTCGATGCGTAAAAATCGAGTTGTCCTATTCAGGAGAATACAAACGGAAGTTCTTTAACAAGGCCAAGTGTAACAAGGATTGACAGAACTACACCGAGAAGCTATCACCTTACAATAAAGCTATCAGGAAAGCAAAAAGAGACAACTTCTGAAAATTCTACGAAGATATCGATTCACACCTATCGCTTCAACGACTCGTACAAAGCAATCGCAAAAAGCATAGTCGATACTGGAATAGTACTAAGGAAGCTAGACGGAAACGTCACTAAAAGTGAAGAAGAAACAGCTCTCCTCTCTCTAGAGACCCATTTCCCTGAAGGTAAAATAGGTAACTCGGAATACCTTTCCAAGCGATATAGAATCACTAACCAAGAAAGCTATTCCAATGGCCAGACACATATGTAACAGCGAACTGCTGAAATGGGCTATAAATGCCTTTAAGTCTTTCACAACATTGGGAGTAGACGAAATTCCTTCAGCATTACTTCAGAAAGGGTAGACAAAATAAGGTATACAGATCCTGATAATTGGAGTATTTGGAGCTGTTATATTTCCACAAGTTTGGAGAAGAAGCGGAATATCAAGAGGACACTACATATCCTAAATGCCACAGACCTATGAGCGTCACATCATGCATGCGTATGCATGACTGGAGCTATGAGAACCTGCCCAACAGCAGTTATTGAAGTACTACTGGATCTTATGGTGGAGAGCGTGGCAAAAAGAACCACATTCAGAATGATCAAGGAAGGATCAATTAGGTATACGCTCCAATATCCTGATACATAACTTGGGATAACATATCAAAAAAAAAGAATAGTTTTATGAAAGAATTTGCCAAAAAGCTTAGCAACAAGTAGTCATTCAAGCTCACCTGGTTTATATAAAAATGGTTTAGTTGCTCTATTGCTCAGAGGGTGGAAGTTATTTATATTTATGGTGATGAGCAATGCGCTCGTGGCACAGCAAGAATTTTTAAACAAAGACATCCAGATAAGCATATCGATCATAAATGCGTTCGAGAACTTATGCAAAAATTTGAAGCAGCTGGGTCAGTAGTGAACAAGAAAAGGCGCGCAAATAGGATGGTAGATGAACTGGTAGAGATCGAAGTAATTGGAAATTTTACTATGGAGCTAACCAGCTCTTTGCGTCAAGTTGCAGCATCCTCTGCACTTTTTTACTTGTTGGAACGCTAAGTCACAAAGATGCATATATTTCACCCTTTTAAAATGCAAATATTGCAAGAGCTTAAGGAGGCAGATGTGACCGCCGACTATAATTTTACGAAACCATGATCCAAATGATTATTGCAAGTCTAAATTTGTTAAAGAATATTCGTTTTAGTGGGGAATACTCTTTTAAATGAACATGTGAACAAATATAATGTACGATGCTGGAGTGATAAAAGTTCCCATGTTATAAGAGAGCAACATACCCAGAAACCTCACAAAAATTATGTTTGGCAGGAATACTAGATCATTCAATTCTTAGGGTCGTTTTCTTTAGAGAAACACTAACTGGTAGGGTTAATTGAATATGTTTGGGGAACATCATCGATTCTCTAATAACTGAAGAAGTAGAAAATCAGCTTGATGCAGATGGTAACGAAATCCTCGATAAACACCAATTGTTTTTTCGAGTAAGATGGTGCTTCTTTACATTTTGCTGGAAATGTTCGTAAGTGGGTTAAGCAAGTATATGCAAATAATTGGATTGGTAAAGGTGCAACGATTGAGTGGCCTGCGCGATCCCTAGATCTGACAAGGCCTGAGTTCTTTCTGTGGGATCACTTAAAGTCAGTAGTTTATAAGATTGAACTAATAGATTTAAATGATTTACATATGTACGTCAATGAATTATTAACGTGTGTAGGAATATTCCAAGGGGAACTTTTGAAAAAGTGAGACAAGAATTTTAAAACCGAGGTTACTACTACATGGAGCACACTGTGCTCATTTTGAGCAGTTATTGTGAATACTGTTGTTTGTTCTTTTTTAATGTTACTGTTTTTATGTGAAAGAAGTACTGGCTGTACAATGTTAGGTTTCACAAAATAAGAGTTAATTGGTGTGGTAGCTGAGGTTTGAATCAATACTCAATTTTTCCAATTCTAGGCTTTCGCAATTAGTTTATTGCTTCCTCAGAGGACCAAATGCTATTATGTTATATATCCCCCGACGTCACTCTCACTTTGATTCTCTGAGGAAGCAATAAAGTAATTGCGAAATCTTAGAATTGAAAAAATTGAGTATTGATTCAAACTTCGGCTGCCATACTCATTAACTCTTATCTTGTTACTGCTTTCCTTTTTTTAATTGTTATTGTCACTTTAAACACTTACTGACTTACTAAAGCAAAATTGATCATTTTTGGATCATAAACTAAACAAAAAGTAAATAAGTAGACGCGCTTTGGAAAATTTTTAAATTCCTTTTAGTTTCTGAAATATTTCAGGTGGATCGTTTTCAAAAAATCAGCCCGTATATATACTATATAAATACGTAAAATTCGAAATACTTTACTTTGTATTCTAATTTTAAATTTTCAGATTATTTATTATTTATATATATATAATCGTAATCCCAACATACCTCTCGGTGTAGGGATATATTATTCTATGTTTTACACATTATTTTCCACCTTCCTCTGTCCTTGGCGATATTTCTTGCCTCCTCCACACTCATCCCTCTTCTCCTAATAGCTTTTGCAACTGTATTGTCCCAATTTTCAGGAGGTCGTTCTCTTCCTGTTCTTGCAATCACTCTTGCTTCCCATACTCTCCTGGTTAGTCTCGTTTCTCCCATCCTTTGAACGTGTCCCCACCATCCCAGCTGTTTTTCTTCTATGAAGTCCAATATTGCTTTTGTTTCCAATTCTGTCTTCGTTCCTGATCCTGTCTCGTCTTGTAATTCCTTTCACCCCCTCATAGGTACTTCATTTCGGTCACCTGATGTTTACTCTTCCATGTCGTATTTATTGTCCATGTCTCACTACCATATATCAAAGTTGGTCTATACACAGTTTTAAAAATTGTCATTTTAGTTTTCCTAGTGATTTCTTTCTTCCTTATAAATGTACGGTTTATTGCGTGATATAACCTTATTGTTTTTTCTATTCTTTCTTGTATGTTTTTATTTTGTTTTCCGTCGTTTTGTATAATTACTCCTAAGTATTTATATTCATTCACCTTTTCTATGTTCTTTCCATTGATTTTAATGTTAATTTTCTCTTTATCTTGCATTATACCCATTACTTTCGTCTTTTCTGTGTTTATTATCTTGCCTTATCTTTCCAGTGTCTTATTCCATATATTTATGTTTTGTTGTAGTCCTTCTACAGTTCTTGCCATTATCACTACATTACCTGCAAATGCACATTCTGATATTTCTACTCTCTTCAAATTTCTGTATCCAACTGTTAGTTTTCTCATTTGGGGTTGACATTCCTTTATGACTTGATCCAGCAGTACATTGAATAGCAGTAGGGCTTATAACACCTCCTTGCCTAAGACCATCCGATGTAAGAAAGGATTCTGACTTCATGTTTTGGTATATTACATAAGTCTTATTATCTTTATATAGTGACTTAATTGCATCAATTATTAGTCGACTAACCCCTCTTTGTTTTAGTATTTTCCACATTCTCGTTCTAGGTACTCTGTCGAAGGCTTTTTGTAAATCGATGAATAGGAAGTACGTTTTTCGTTTTGCTTTTGATCGACTTCTTTATAATTTGTTTCAATGTGAAAATATGATCTTGCGTACTTCTTCAAATTATTTAAGTTCTTATATTCAGACAGACATTTATGCCTGATGATGGCTGAGGCCGAAACAAGTTGCGTAAAGTAATATATGATTCATTAGAACAGCAAGTTAGTGCTGTTTACTCTATTTTTCAAACAGATACATGAGCTGAACTAAATTCGTTAATCATTTTATGATATCGTGTTAAAAAAAATGAACATGTTGCATTATTTGTATAGGGGAAAGTGGTCGAATTCTGCGCACTTAATTTCATACATATTACCTTTAATAAAACCGTAACGTAGTTGATTTTTTAAAATGTAAAGCATTAGACATTCAATATTTGCTAGAAAGTAAAATTGAAAGATTTCATTCCTTAAAAAAAAAAAAATTAAAAAATTAAAACTGAAAACTTAGTGTGCACAGAATTACCCGACTGGATGGTGTAATTCTGCGCATACTAACTTTTGAGCTTTAATTTTTTTTAAGGAACGAAGTCGTTCAAGTACGTACGTGTGAAGCAAAATGTACTAAATTGAAACGTAATTGTAATTCTTTAGTAATTACAGATATTACTGTTTGCAAATTAAATTTTTATACTTAACTTTACTTTTCACAAGAGGATTATCCTATGCAACTAGACACGATAATATAATCACAAACCCAAACGAAGGAAACATAAATAATGGCGTTTTCTCCTTCACACTAACTTTCCTCGCTTGTCCCTAGATGGCAGTATCGTACACACAAGTAAGTTATGTGAACATTGAAACACAAATGCGCAGAATTCGACCACTTTCCCCTACGGATATATTTTCTTTATTGGTTGATGAACGCGTAAAAGTCAATTTTATTATTTCTTTTGTTGGAATAAATTTCGTTCGATTAGAGTCTACCTTTACCACCTTAGGTGTCAAACAACGGGTTTTAACGTCCGTATTTGACTGAGAACCCGATATTATCATTCATTAAGTCCGTATTTATCTAAAAGTAAGCCGATGGTATTTAATTTTCGCGTCCCAATACTCCTAAAGCAATATAAAGCTGGGATTGCCGGCGACCTGTTTAAGATTTTAGCTTAGGTGTAGGATATGAGGCTAAACGGTGGTGCGAAGTGCGCGCACGGCCGTTTACAAGCTCGTGCCCTGCCATCTTTATTACCGGATTATGTCCGGCCGCTGGTCTCTCTTTTATATTGTTATTAAGCGGGGATTATAATTAAATATTATGGCTGACGGGTCGGAATAGGTTCGGATGCTTTTACGATGGCCGGATTATTACGACTGTTTAACCATAATTACGGTCTGTTTACTCTTACAGAGAAAATTACTCTCCGCTTTTTTTTATTAATGATCCACCAATGACGTCGTTATCGTATTTTACATCTTGGAACCCAGTGGTTTTCTGGTATTTACTGCGTTCCATTAGCGAATCGTGTAAAGGGGAATAAAGTTCTTCCTGTTAAGATTTTTGCCCACATAAACAGAAAACTTTTATAAATTCCTTGTATAACAAAAATAATTTGTCTTTTATTTAGGAAATACTTTCTAAAATTACAGTTAAATTAAAATAAATTTAAACATTAAACAAGAACTTATATTAATTACAAGAAATATGTGACTATGAACAAATAGAGTATATATAATTTTTATTTATGAAAACTAAATTATTACAAATCATCCCAACCCCGTGCTCCACCTAAAAAAGGTACTGCACGAGGCTACCTATTATAAGTACTGTATGGGTTCCATAACAATTGAAATGTTCCTACTCTAACTAGATAATTTCCCTATGATTCTTAATAACAAAAATATAATACAGTAGCCTCGCGACCTTATGAATACTACTTTTGTGAAATGATGAAATATGTGAAATGTGACTAGTTCACATAATCATGAGTCTACTGTAAGTCGATCAGCTATCAGTTATTATTAAACGCGCATATGGAACGACTTTCGTTATCTCCTCGCATTCGCCAAGGACACTGATTATATATAATATACTTATATAAAATCAATGGCCACGGAGTAAGGAAAAACCATGGCAAAAACCCTACTCTGGAAGGATCTCGGGAAGAAGTCCCAGACCTTATTACTGATAGTTGCAAATTATTATTATCCTTCTGAGTGCTGAAGAAGCAGCCTCCGCGTCTCCTTAAATTCCGACAACCTTGCCGTCCTCGCAATTCCTTTTTCACATATTGGAAGTTGAAACAGTAAAGATGATGACCTAAAAAAACAAACAAAACAACAGCAGTACCTATTCTAATACTTAATAATAACTAAATCCTAATTATTCTAACCAAGAGTAATTAAATAAAAATCTATATTTTAAATATTTGTAGTTAAATACTAATTACTACGACCACTAAAGAGCAAAAAAATATTCATTCATAAACGTGCTACCCTACTAGCTATCTAAATATCATGCCGTAACCTATCTAGTTCTTTAGCGACATTACTAAAAAATCCCACCATTCGATCGACTCATTATCTCTACTATCTGTTTCGCGTCACGGCCAATTTAACCCCCTAGCTAATGCCCTAACCTCCGTACGCGACCGGCACTCATCAGTGAGTGGACATCCAAATAAGACATGCCCCGCTGTATCTACCCCACCACACTCACAAAGCGAATCATTAACCCTCCCAATTCTACATAAATATGATTTAAAATAACGGCGACCTGTTATTAATTCTACCGCCTGATACGATAAATTAACCCTCATTTCCCTAAAACGTGTAATGCTACCGATAAATTTCATAGTTCACCTCTCATTTAAAGTAATATCCCACCTACACTGCCAATCATTATAAATGCATTCACTACTGCAGATCATGCGTGGAGTAATCTCCCCGCTTTTTAACCAATAGGTAGTTATACTTATATTTTTTCTATCAGTGGTAGGTAGGCTGCCGTGGTGGCTGTACGTGTTATGCCTTCTAAATAAATAACTTATACTTATATTATTAGACTTTTACTGGATTAAATATTAAATTAATAGAAGTTTCCGTAGTTTGGGGAAAACTAAATTTCTGGACTACAGGGTCAGTCAAGATTCTCTCTCATTTTAAAATATTTTCAAGGTCGTACCACTTCCGGTTATACCGGAAGTCGTCATTAACCCCCTTAATTAAAACGGAACATCCGGTATATTATCTCATTTTTGGATTCTTTAGAAAATTCATGCTGTGTTCCATCTAGTTTCCCTATACGTACTTTCATTTGTTTCTGAGATATCTTGATTGTCTTGAAAATTTTGAAATATGTAGCCTTATTTTCAATATTGGCGCCTTTTACCCATTTTCAACTGGTGGTAAGCGCTTCTAGTGTGGATAAAAGCACAAGAATGGTACTTTTGAAATCCACTTTGATTTATTTATCGCATACAGGGTGTCAAAAAATTGATTGGAAAAGTTTTTTTTTTCAAATGTGACACCTTGTATGTTATTACATGATGGGATGCAGAATTTAATTCTGCATCGATTCGCTGTACGTTTAACTATACCTATTTCCAACGGTTCTCTTGTTATTCCTTATTTTGTATTTCCATGTGCTTTTGTCAGAAACCGGAACGTTGTTTATTTTTCGAAACAAAAACAATACGATCAAAACGCCAGAAACTCTCTTTAATTTGAACACTTGAAAACACTCAAGAAAATAATAACATGACCAAATTTAGAATGTAATGGGAAATGAAAAACAAAAAACATAAACATAACAAAAACATAAACATAACAAAAAACATAAACATAACAAAAACCTAAACACAAGAAATAATAAATTAATGTAAACGAAATCATTACAAGAATGGTTGTATATGCCGCCATTTCGGTTCAAACACAGAACAACTCTGTCACAAACTCCTCGCGTAACAGACTTCCGAAGTTCGTCTGGGCTTAGATTTGTAAAGGCATCGTGAACACGGTTCGACAATTCCTCTAATATGTACAGGCCATTTTCAGGCATTTATAACGTCAGACGAAAAAACGAATATTATCATTAATTAAAAATAAACTACAGAGAAATGTCATTAGATATAAAATGTGATCAAATTGAACACAGGAATAGATATGCAATCAAAAGATATTATTATATTCTCCTATTAAGATATAATCGTGAGCAATATTAGAGTTCCTTTCATCATTTCTGAAACTTTACATTTTTAACAATTGAGAATTACTTATTATTTAAAAAAAAAAAGCACTGAGTATGCCAGCATAGACGAAGACAGAGAACAGATGGGATAATCTAAACAAACCTCTTTTAAGTACCACAGAATAAAATACTCTAAATGAAATCAACAATTCGTTAGTGTTACTAAAGATATATTACTTCCAGGACTTCTACAACTTTACAATGAAAAAGTCCCGAAAAAATTCTGATTTTACAGTTATTTAAAATGTGGTGCATTTGTTTCAATTTAAATCTTTAAATTCAAGCTGAAGTTATTTTTTGGTGCGTATAAATTAACTTCCTGAAATTATTTTTTTAAATTAAGTTTTATTTTTTTTTTAATTTCAACCAACTGAAAGAATAAATTTGATTCCTTTTTTATATTGTATTCTGTATTTATTTATTTTCTATTATTTGATTTTTTATATAAATACTTATATTGAGTACGCCACTGTGTTCCTCCGTTTGCCGCAGATATATAAGGAACAACATCTATACTTCCATTTCCATGCATGCATGCGTTTGTTCGGTAGTAAATTAATTTTACGATTAAGTCTCTCTTTAGAGCCACCAACTGCCGACGAACGAGTGAAAAATGCATACACAACGCAGGTACTTAGAGCTTTAACACACTTACTTACACACTTACTGGGGAATTAAAATCTCTCTCTACCACGATCTTCTTCTATTTGACGGTTTTACGTTCGCCATTACTTAATCCAACATAAATTGTTTTGTTTATTGCGTTCTTTAAGACTTAATCGAAGTAATTATGCGACAAATTGCTACAGTTTACGTAATAGATGGAGCTGCGGCCAACTGTTTTCGTTGAATTTGTCGCGTTGGGTAAGCAAGCTGATAATGGCGAATTGATAATTTGATAAAAGCGAAATTGGAGAAAAAAAGCGATGAGAAAATTTAGAAATCGATCGATCGATTAATGAATGCTTTTCCTTTGAATGGTACATAACTCTTCAGTCTATTGCCGGGCATATTCCAATTTCTTATACATTTTGTAACTAAGCAAAACATGACGCAATAAATACTATGAGATATTGTATCTTTGTACCAGCGAAATCTTCTTGATTAGCTTCTACCGTGTGTGTGTTGCTGGTCTTTGGAGACCGCGCAACCTAATGGGTGCTACTGGCCTTGAGTCCTCTCGGGAGCGAGGTATTTTCTCAATGTCAACACGTGGTACTTTCCTAGGGACAACTTAGGATTTTCTGGGTCAGAAATTATAAACGAAACGGGAGAGATCAGAGTGAGGTATGATCCGCCTCGTCGTGGGGAAACCTTGGGCCAATAATGTTTCGCAGCGTTGCTTAAAGCATGGACATCCACCAAAAGTTTGTCTCCGACTTTATAGCGCTTGCTGGGGTACTCCAGTGACACTGAGTTCCTTCCACAGGGGTACCAAGTATTTGGATCATCTCGGAAATGCCATTTCCTTTCTAAGAGATCTGGTACAATCTGAGCCTACACGATGAAGTCCATTTCTGTATTTCTGTCTCCTTATATGTGTCTTCGATGCTCTTACATTTCACAACCAGTTATTCAAAATTCGCTACCTGTTCTCGAGGAAGTAACCGCGTAATCCTCGTATTTAATAAACTATATATTACATCGACTTATGATTGTTGTGTAAAAGAAGGATTGGTGACACTTTATATAGCAGGGTCCTCGTCTTGGTAGCAAACAGGTCCGTGGCTTCTGTTGAACCTTGCTCTCTAGAAAATAATTCTCTAAAAATCTTATAGTTTGATTTACTCTCACTAAGATTGTGTCTCAGCGATGCTAGCGCTTCTTCCCATGTTGTAATAGTGTCCTTTCTGCATTGCCACTATGTCGCAGCAACATTATCTAGCAGTATGGGCAAACCCTTTGTCGCATTCTCATTAGAAACGCCCAGTACTTGTATATTTTTCATTCCTTTTTTGCTCCAGAGAATCGCGATTTACAGTCTACAAAATTTCCACTTTGCCTAAAGTTCAAGGTGGTGCTTGAGGATCCAGCATTGTAAGCGAGAGCTTCTTTCATGCCCCGCAACAACTGCTACAACTGGTCCTGTGTTATGGTACTACTAAAAAAAATGTTGTCTCTATCAAAATTTGATGGGTGTTAAAATTCAACGGCTATTGGTTATAATAAATCGGCTATTTGTTGTGCAGAACGGTTATCCAAATGCAGCACCTGGTGGCTGGAGCCGCCTCTAAGTCACATTCTCAGACTACTTGCCAAAACGTAGTAGCCGTCTCATGAGTAGCATAACGACAGTACTAGACACCCGGAAAATTTAATTAAAAATTCAAAGTAACGTGAATTTAGACTTCTTACGTATTTGTTGCATGGAAAAGCTACAAGAACATTATACGGAACTACAAATGTTGTTTAAACTTCTAGCAGGTGTTTGATTTGGAAAATAGGAATGTGATTATGGCGACTTTGGAATAACTTGGGGCAGACAGTAAACTTAGAAAATCAATCAGGGTGACGATGTCACAATCAGAGTCAGCATAATAATTAGAGAAGGTGAAACAGATGAGTATATAATTAATAATGGAGTATGTCAAAGAGAAGCTTTATCGATGTTATTTAATCTTGTTCTTGAGTATGTAATGAGAAAAATTAGTAAGAACAATTTGAAAGCAGGAGAAGAACTACTAGTGGTAATGAAGCAGAGGAGCGTTATGGGAAAAATAATAGGGGAAATACTAAGGGAGGTAGAAATTTAGAATCGCTGTGTTGCTCCAAATCTTCTCATTGTATTACCATTTGCCCACATATTTTCTACGGAAATAGATAAATACATTGTCGACAAATAAGCAGTAAGATAATTCATAATTTTACATGACCGTCCTCCATTTCAAAGCACTCTTCTCAATGCTGTACAGTAGACCTAAACTCGTTTTGCAGAATGTTAGATGTAATGAGTTCGATCACAGCTTTAATGCGAGTCCTGAAGACTTCCAATCGGTGTTTAAAACTCTACCTGAAAAAATCAAGGATTGTTAGGTCTGTGAACGCGGTGCCTATTCCCGTTGCGATCCTCTGCCGATCCATATCCATCCTTAGAAAGACGGTATTTAAGTAACTGCGCGTGATTTTTGCAAAATAAGGGAATGCTCCATCTTGTTGATAAACCAAAGTATCAAACTGTTGCAACATACCAAAATAATTGTGGCCAGTGACCGTCCGTTCGAAAAACACAAAAGGCCCACAGATTTTAGTGTGTGTTATGCCTAGCCAGACATTTACCTTTGGCGAATCTCTCTGCCATTCGTATGCTGCATGTGGTGCACCAAACCATAACACGTTGTTTGACGAGCTGCATAGTCTTCGGCGTCCACGCGATGAATATTATATGCACGTTTCTTTAATGTGAAACGTAAAATTTTCCAAACTTTGGGTTTTTGAACCCTCAAGCTCTCGACTCCATTGTCAGGTGGAAGACGAAGCTGTTTGTTCAATAGCGTCCTGAATATTTTGAACTACTTGTAGAGAAACGGATGGTCTTTCCTAACGCGGTTCATCTCAAACATCTCCTGTACATCGGAATATTGGTTCGTGTATGCCCTGGTTTTTGAAAAGAATCTCCGCGACATTTTTTTTTCCCATGGGCGAAGAAGGCAATTCAACTAGAAAGACTTATTGTGCCCCCATGTCTATTTTAGCCCTCTCAGTCAGGTTGCACTCAATCAAACAAATTCACAATCTGGTTGAGAGTTACCTTACCGACTCTGGGTTCGTCCTATCGATCGACCACAAAGTGCGATAGCTTCTCCCCGTCAACTGTCGGACAGTTGACAAGAAGGTGAGCAGGAGTTTCCTCCACACTCGCACACTTTCTGCGCATGGGGAGAGTTCGCTAGCCCCATGCGATACATGTGTTTATTTAGTACGCAGTGCGCAGTTAACATTCCTGTTAGTTATTAATCTGTCCCTACTCATAAAGATTGCCTCACGGATTTTTCCTCATTCGGATGAATTCCTAGAGATTTACCGTGTCTTGCGTGGCGAATCCATTCCAAAAGGAGCAGTGCCTAGCAGCAAGTTGGGATCTGACAAAACGTTTTGATGCTGTCACATGAGCTACTATACGTTGGTTGTGGACCTAAGAACGGCAGCTCGCTGGCGCCTCTTGCTAACGTTTCATAGCTATTTCATTGCATCTGATTCCAGAGTGACCTGGCACCTATCTCAATGTAACAGTTAAATGTTGTGCTAGCTGTTTAAGCTTTCTGCGACACCCCAGTACCATCTCAGGGTCAAATCTGACAGTCCGCAAAGCTTTTAGGGCAACGTGGCTGTCGGAGATGATTTCTACCCTTCTCAGCACAAGTGTGGATGGCAATAATTTCGGCCTGGAAAATGGTGAGGGAGGCCCCTAAGCTAAAAGCTTCGCCGTCCCGTTTTCCATTCCTCCAGATTCCAATGCTACTGCCATTACGCGTTTTCGAGGCATCCATGAACCAGCGAGATGGACCTCGTTTCGGTTTGCGGATGTACGCTATTGCAGTTTCCCTACTGGAGATATCTAAGCTGCATCCCCCAGAGAAGCTGAAAACGGACGAGAATTTTATCCGTCTTTACGGACAGTGGTATTGTCTGTTCGATTTAGGTAAAGATGCTGGTGTGGTCTCCGACTTTGCCTGAGAAGCCTTTGCATCCACTACATTTTGCTCTGTAGGGTTGCTTCAGACCACACCACCAATTGCTGCGGGGAAAGCCCAAGAAGTTTCCATAGTAGCCGTCGGCGTCGTGGACATGGCTCCCGTGATGCCCAAACAGGTAATCCTTTGGACTTTACAAACGCACTACAGCATAGCCTAGATTTGCTTTATGCTACCAGACTAGCAAGGCGTAAGTTATGGAGGGTACTATAACCTTCGTGTTTAGCCAGTGTACCATTGCAGGCTTTAGCCCTCACGTTTTATCGAACATACCTCTACAGAGCTAGAAGTTCCTTATGACTTTGTTCGTCACATGTTCTAGGTGTGATTTGTATAGCAGTTTGGTGTCAAAGACAACACCCAGATATTTAACTTCGGTTGATACTAGTATTTTAGATCCGAATATAAGTGGAACACTGAAGTTTGGAAAGCTCCTCCTCCATGTGAACGGAACCATAGTCGTTTTGCTGAGTTGACATGAGACCCTCTTCTTATACTACCACCTCTTACAAGCCTGAGGCGACCTGTCATCTTTCGGCACCACGCCCAAATTTCCCGCAGACAAGAATGGTGATGTCATCGACATAGCTCTGCGCGTGGAAGCCCGCCCCCCCCCAAGTTTCAGAGAGCAGGCTGTCCACCACAAGGCACCATAGCTGATCGTGCAGAGGTTGTGCGATACGAGAACCTTATCATGTTGCTGATCCACTTCGTAATCGTGGACTCGACTTCTCGTTTTTGCAGCGCCCTTTCCATCAATAGGAACGAAGCCCTGTCAAAGGCGACCTGGCGACATTGTTTGTAGGTTAACCCTCGCAATTCCGCTACTATTCTCTCGTCTAAGTTAACATTTTAAATATTGCAGCAAAAAATATATATCACTACATTTTCCATTAAATGGATGGATACTTTATGGGCACAGGGTATAACTCCTTCCCCAATTTATACACAATGATGATGGTAAGATGTTTTGTAAAAGAAATCTTCGCATGTGGCATCTGTTGCTTTTTTGCGTAACACCTTTACGGACGTTCTTTTCCCGTAACTCTGCGCATTTATTTCCTTCGCGAAACACGACCGTTTGCCTCCTGCATTCCTCTCCATTTATTAGCTGGAAACGGCTTAACGGTGCGATCCTCAATGAACACGACCACCGATCGTAATTCTCTTGCAAAAACGGTGCGTAAATGTTCGTACATGACGCGGAGGATAAGTTGGCAGCAACAGCATCGGAGTAGAAGCGACCGGCATACCAGCGTTATGTGTCTTATTCTGCTCGCGTAAGGACGTGGGCGAAACTGGCACACAGTCTAGCAGGCGCCTACATTTTCAGTTACGTAACCCCATCGCCCATTATACGACTGCGAACTCGGAGGCTGTTTGTTGTTATTACGGCCGTTGCCGTGGTGCTTTTGTTAAAACGCGAGCGAAGCCTAATTATAAGTCGTAACTCGCGAATTCTTTCCGCTGTGGATCGTGGAATGTACGCCGTGGTGGTTTAGAGCGCTTGTATTATCCGCGGGCCCTCTCTCACGAGTATCTGTCGCGTTTCCGATGTGCTTGCGCGCGGTGCCAATTAGGTGTGTAGTTATACATACATACACATGCGGTTAACGGTTCGCCGTTCGAGATAACCGTTGGACGCATCGCGCTAACCCGAGGCTAGATTTTCATATTTCAAACGTAATACGGCGGTCGGGCGCCGAATATGGTGTGCGGTGGCCTTTTTAAGGGCATAAATTGCACGCAGCAGGTCGGAATAATTCATCTCTCGTGGTATCGATAATTCTAAACTGATGAGATTTTTCTTAGTGGCTTCGGATTCGTCACGATTGCAATGGAGTTTTCATGGAAAAAACGGTTCTAGTGGAGGAGGTCAACTCTTTATCAAGAGGATAAATACCTACCTTACAGAGAGTCTCTCTCCAATGCTTTGCTAGCGTAGATTACTAAAGTTAATGAACTCCATCACCATCAACTTTGCATAATCAACTCTACAATTACTTAAACAGGGCTAATAATCACTCTGGTTACAGTTGTATGACTGCATTGGCAAGTGTTACGAATGATGTAATCCAGGCGAGGGTAGGTTCGCGGGTTTTTGGCACTTCTTGATTTGGGCAGGGCCTTTGCCAAAGTAAATCATCCTCTTTTGTCTTCGGTTCCTGTGTTCTGTATCTTGCTGGTGAGCTATTCTGGTGGGCGATGTTTAGTGGTGTGAGGTTTGGGGTGCCTTGCCAGTAACTTCGGATCTACCACAGGGGTCAATCTTGGGACTAGTTTTATTCTCTATTTACTCGGCACTTTTATTTGATGGACTAAAACCTTGTAATATTTATGTTCAAGATGATGTTCAAGCTTATAGATCTTTTGTGCCGGGTGGTGATTGGCGGCACTTTGTGAAACAAATAAATGAAGATTTGAATGTTGTAGATATATTCAATGGCAAAAAGACATTTCTCAAGACTTAATCCGGATAAATTCTTAGGGCTATTGTTTGTCAGCAAAAGTGCATGTGCTGATTTGGACATTTTCGAAGACTTTTAATAGTTTGTTCCTGATTTATGTTATCTGTCTGTATCGCTTAATACCTAGTTTAATACAAAAAGCCAAGAGGCTGCATCGTTTTCGGAGACTCCATGTCAGACGGTTCCCTTACAAAGAAAATACCTGGTCTAGCAAGTGAACAATATTTGAAATACTTATTATGGGTGGATTTAGGATATCTGCTTTAATTTCCCTTTTTATTTTTATTTTTTTGAGGTTTCTAATCATTGCCAATAAATGTAGGCATCTAATCATTGTTACATTCTTCATGAATGAAGAATAAGTCTAAAATGTTATTTGTATATGTAACTTTCAATGTTTTTCTTATTTCTTTCCATTTACAATATTTTACTCGTTAATACTGCATAAATTTATCACTGCGCAATTTGGTAAATTACCATCGCTGGATACCACATGTTTGTTAGCACATCTCATGACCTACTAATATCTATTAATTAATGTACGTTCTCTATGACTAAAAGTCATTACTATTAGTAAGAAACTAGTGAACGTTAGATATCTGAAACATAAATATTTAGATAGGTTAGGCAAATAATGTACAGAGTGTTCTGTAGGAAAAACTAATTTATTTGTTTGAAACTTGGAGTTTAGGCATATTTTTAGCAATTTTTTGCAAGAAATGCTAATACTTCAAAAACTATTAAGAATACCCTAACAACCAGAAATATTACATAGATATTTTTAAAAATATATTTTATAAATATTTTTCGTGAGAGGTTTTTGAATATATTTTTCATATTTTTTTCTAAATTAGATAAAATATTCAATTAAAATATTTATTCCATATTTTAAAATTAATGTAAGCGTAATATTTTTTCTAAAATATTTGTAAAATATTATTTAAATGAAAATTGAGATCTTTTATGCAATCTATTTAATTTGTCAAAATGAACTAAAATTGTTCTTGGTTATTTAGCATGTATAACGTCGATAATGAAAAGTTGAAACATACATAGAGTTGTCTAAAAGGCTAAGAATTGTTTTTCACACTCACCATACAAGTTAATAATCAATAATTCTGGCATCTTTTAAGGCACACTGAAGGTTTATCAAATTAATCACTATTTTTTAATTGAAGTGTTCTAAATAAAAAACAAACGCATTTTTTATCATTTTATTTGAATAAGCCAATAAAAATGAAAAATACTCATTTTTAAGTCTAGCCTTGTCTGGTGCCAGGTACAACCCTATGGCTTTTTTCATATCTTCGGTAGTGGCGCTCTCATGGCGTTTCCTTGTAGCCTCTAAAACAATGCAAATTGTATTAGATCATACCAATGAATAAAACATCGTACAACATTATCACACTACCTAATAAAACATTGGAGCATTTCAGTAATTGGAGTGGTAGCTACATTCTAATACTTACGATACTTATTTTACTTTATTTCATAATATTTGAAAACTTCTACGTACAAACAATAATACAACAAAACGTATTCTAACCTCTATTTGAGGTTATGACGCTTGTCTACCGAGATGAATCTCTTAAGTAAATCAACTAGCAATTTATCTGGTAGATGCAGTACATATATGATGCATAAAATTCCTACAATTATATTATTAAACGATTCCTGTACATAGCGATATTGAGCATTTCAATTATCTTATAAATGCCATGACATGTTCAAAGTTTTGCTTACCTGCGTAGTCACCACAACCACTAAACACACCTCGCAACAATTAATTACACAGTTACCCTAATCTGCCCTAATCGTATACTATTATAAACTATAACATGTAACGGATAAACGAATGAAAATGTTGATGATACGCACGTGCGCGTATGCATTCTATGTACCTAATCCATAGACGCATAAACAATACTGAATCATATAACACCGGCACCGTAATGAATAGAGGTGTTGTGTGGACGTTCGCAACTTACAAATATTACAAATAATATAATACAAAACGCAAGATATATTAATAGAAAGTTACAGAGCTCAACTTAGATTTACTAATTAAATTATATTAGATATTATTATCTAATTTAATCTTTATACTATATTTTAAATAGGTAACATACCTACTTAATCATGTTTGCATATTTTACCCATTTTATATTATTCGTCCTACCGAACAAAGCAAAAATTCAATCTTTTTTTTATATGAAATAAATATTTACAGAAACACAAAGCAAAATATTCTTGCAGAGTTATGAAAAATATATTGAGAAAACATTTGCAATAAAATATTATAATGCTGCATAACATATATATTTTTTAAATGTTTTCCTAATATATTTTCTATAATATATTTTATGCATATTATATTAATATAACTAATATTCAAGAAAGATTTAATATTTTTTAAATATTTATAAAATGTGAAATAAACATAGTTGGTCACTGGGGTAGGTATACCAAACCCTAATATCAATCGATGTAGAATTTTGCGCTTGCCATTCCAGTGCCTGTTACGTAAAAAATTACCATGTTCCATTTAAAAAGAAAAAGTTTTCTTTAGCTTAAAAGTTATCCACATGGTGCGCGGTTTTTGAACACCCTGTATGTGGTTCAGTGATTAACGCTATAACACCTTATACATACGTCCTTGTATTTACATCGACTTTAGTAGAACCACTAAATATCAGCTATCTCATGAAATATTTGATTTTATTTGAAAGAGTGCAAATGTCAAAAAATCAGCGAAAATGAAAATATCTCAAAAACGGTTGAGTTTAGAGATAGGGAACCTTAATATAAACTAGTTGCAAATGACTCGCCAAATTCATTAGACCGATAAAAATTATACCATTCCATTTAAAATAAGAAAGTTGATATCAACATCCTGTATACAGAAAATGCTATAAAGTTGAAAATATTTTCCTTAAATAGGTCACAGTAGGCCATGTCTACACTGCAAGTTTCAAAATCAAATTTCTACTAGAAATTCAAAAAAATCTAATGTCCCAGTTCGGTTGGACACCCTGTATATTTGCTCAAATAAGGGTGAGTTCTTCTCAACTAATTGTGAGGCAAATTATTTTACTGACCAACTAGAGTATTATCTGTTTATTTGCTCGGAGAATTGAATATAAATCAATTCACCTTTCAATTTATATAAGTTACTATTCACACATATTGTAGATACAGGAATATTGCGCAAAACACCACGTGATTTATGTAACTCTTCCTCCACCGGTGCGCGTTAGACCGCACCGGACTAGCGGTACGTTCGGTATTGGTGTTGTTCCATCGTCCGTAAACACATTCGCAGTACATCTAACTAATCAAATACCGAGAAGCGCTTATTACACATCACGCCGTCCTTGTCTAGCGCAGCGATCGGCGCCGGCCGACGTTCTCCGTCTCGTCCGCAGCTACTGTGTGCCCGCCCCTTATTAAACTGGATGCGGCACTTTAATTCAGCCTAAACAATTATCGTGCTCCGTCCTCGTCCCACCCGAAGCGAAACGGACGCGAACGCTCGGTCCTCGTCGCACGACGCGCCAGTCCGCGGACGAGCCGTGGCAGGTAGCCTCCCTTATGTAAATCCCAGACACAGAAACTCTTGTAAGAATCTTACGGTATCGAATTGTTGCAAATTGCTTCCTCTTTTTTGTAGTTCTCTCCGCGTAAAGGGGGATTATTTTCGGGCCCTCTTCGGCGGGGAGATCTTTATCGCGATCTTTACGAGACGCGTTTCGGGCTACCTTTTATATTCCCAGCCTTCTTCTCTTTTTCGCGTATGCAAATGATAATTGTCGTAGTAGCGGTCGGTCGTCGCTTCGTTCGCCTCTTCGTCTTCTCGTGTTCGGCGCAGCGTCTGAAGCGTACACAAATTTTATTCTGACGTTTTCGACCGGTCGACACCGTGTTATTTGTCAAAACGCGCGTATCTGGTGCCGGATAAGCGATCCGATGGCGTTCTCGACGTTTTTAACTATATGTTCTCTCTTTCTCGTCAAGTATCCACTTAATCAGTTAATGCGAAACAAATTGTCTGCCCCGGTTACGACTTACATGTTTTCGCAGAAAGTATTTCGAAATGTTAATTCTGTGACTTCAAATTGCCGCGTAAGGTGGAAAAACAGCACTTCGAATTTACATAACATATGTATTCTGTATTTTTTAAATAGTTTATTGCCTTATTGTCAGCATGTCACACCGACAAAATTTATAAGTATTATGTTTATGATAATCTTATTGTCTAAGTATCATAATAACAATAATGATTTGTCTTCTTTGAATTTTCTTTTCCTACTTGTATTCTTTAAAAAACTTCAATTTTACAATAATAAAATTATTTATGGCGACGTTTCGGCAAAGGACACTTTCAAACTTTATTAATCGTAACTGTAAATCGAATTTACATAACATATTTTTTGATAAACTTGATCATACTTTGCTAATTTCTAAATTGAATTCTCTTGGTTTTCACGGTAATTTGCTCAGGTGGATTCAATCCTACATCACAACAGAACTCAAGCGGTTGTTGTGAATGGTGTAAAGTCAAGATTCGTTGAAATCACTTCAAGAGTTCCGCAAGGTTCCCATTTGGGACCAACCCTATTTAATCTATACATCAATGATGTAAGTAAAACTATTAATCACTCTAATTTTTTACTATATGCCGACGATATGAAGTTATTTTACAAAAAATAGTAACCGATGATTCCTTGGCATTGAGAGGGATCTAAGTACCAGCGGATTATTGTCGCGCAATAAACTTAGCTTGAACATAACAAAATGCAAATTCATACGTTTTACTAAGAAAAAAAAAATTCACCAGTTTGACTACACTATTGATAATAATAAGATACAAGAAGTTACTCAAATTAATGATCTTGACCTAATTTTTGACTCCAAATTATCCTTTCAGTTTCATATTGATAACATAGTTAGAAAAGCATTCAGAAATCTCGGTTTCATAATTCGTATATTCAAACCCTTTCAAAACATAAAATGTATTATTAGCCTTTATAAATCTCTAGTAATTAATACGCTCGATTATGGTAGTATCATTTGGAATCCCTTGTATAAATCATACATTTATAGGATTGAAAAAGTGCAGAAAAAATTTGTTAGATATTTAAACTTTAAATTTTTCACTCCTAGCTATAATTACAATGTTGATCTCTCGAGATATGATCTACTTACCCTTGAAAACAGACGTCATGTTAACGGATTGGATATGCTTTTATAATTAGTGAATAACTTATTTAAAGTCTAGCCTCAATCGCGTCTTTGAACTTTACTGTCCCGAGATTGAATTCTCGAATATCTGGTACATTTTACTGTGAAATTCAGAGAACTAATATTCGATTAAATTCACCAATTTACCCTACCACCCTCACATATAATAATACTGTTAATGATATTGATATATTTTATCAGAGTCTACGAATATAAATCATCTGTTGTCCACCGTTACCGCACTATATTATTCTAAATTGTTTCTAATTTCTCGCTCTAACTTTTTTTTTCACAACTTTCTTAATCGATTTTTTTCAATTTTTTCTTTATTGTATTAGCTTTATCATTGTTGAATCTTAAATATTAATTATATATTAATTTTGTATTAAACGTATAATATGTAATATATGTATATATTGTGGAAGCTCTTTTGGGTTCGCCTGTTAGCTTCCCAAACTAAAAATAAATAAATAAAAAATAAATAAATATTGCTGTGTACTGATGGTACCAGCATAAATGCAAAATGAAAAGTAAAAAATGAAAATTTAAATTTACTAGCTCAGCGGAAAAAGAAAATAAAAGGGCGCAAAAGAACAATTAAACTCAGGGTTACCCTCGAAATTAAAACTTGAATTTAATCATGAAAAGTAAACTGTGGGCGTTTGAAAAAATGGACTTTCTTTAATCCCAAAAAATTGAAAAGGTTTAATCTCAAATAAAAGAACAGAATTTAGAATGACGTTAACAATCATAAATTTTATTATTATATAAAAAAAAAACATTTAGATACAATTTGCGGGAAAACAAAAACCATGAGCTAAAGGCTCTGGCCGAAATCAAAACCTGTTTAAGACACTACAGTTACAAAAGGACAATTCAAAATCCTTTAACAAGGAAAAGACAAATTTGCTCTAGAAGAAAATCCTTTTTTCACAAAAAATCCACGTGGTTTCAAAATTAAACGAACTAAATTAATTTAAACGTGGACAAAACAAGTAAAATTTACAAAATTGAAATTTAATTACAAGCACACCTAAACCGTGGTGATTAACTATAAAATACAAATTTGTAAACTAGAAAACGCAAAAATTAAGTCTTTAAACTAAAAAAAAAATACCTTCCAGAACAAATATAATAACTGATCTTATATTCTAATTTGTGTACAACAAAATATACTAACAATCATTATTTAAAGAGGTTCCTTGATGGATGAATAAAATATCAACATTAAACGAACAAATCTTTAGAAAAATGTAATACAAAAATGGAGCAAGAAATTAAAATAATAATGTACTCACGCTTAACATCAATCTCAGAACTGCCTTGCAAGGTTAAACCACAGTCGTAATACATATATCAAAACCTGCGTGCACATCGCAACGCAGAAACGCAAAGAAACTCTAGAATATACATTTAAACAACATATACAATACTGGTGAACGCAATATGTACAACAGAATGAAATTAATTTCAACAACTGAAAAGAATAAATAAGATTAATTCAATTAACAAAATCTTATACAAAAATAAAATATTAATTTCTGAGAGAATTTTTCCGGCACATTGACAAAGACAAATCTCAATAAATAAAATATCACTGAATTTACGAACCCCGGGGTGCTAAACCACAGCAATATGTATTCTGTATTTTTTAAATAGTTTATTGCCTTATTGTCAGTACGTCACACCGACAAAATTTATAAGTATTATGTTTTCATGATAATCTTATGTTTAAGGTATGATATACTAATAATGATATTTTATCTTTTTGAGTTTTCTTTTCCTACTTGTATTCTTTACTATTCTACTATTATTTACTATTCTTTACTATTTAAAATTAATTAATTAATCTTGGTAATATTTGAATATTTATTTGTAAATTTTGAGATTGGAGTTATTTCTTTTAAAGGTTTCAAAATGTGTAATAATAAAATTAAATCCTTACCTTAAAATATATTTCTTCTCCATAATTGTTTTGATTAATATTATATATTTATAAATATAAAGTTAATACAAAAAAAGTCATTTCTATTAAAATAATAATAGTTAAAAGAAATAAATTTGGGTTTTATATTTCTTTAAATCTGTGTGACGTATTGATATGTTAAATGCTGAAATTTTATGATAACGTATAGAATATTTGAAGAGAGAAAAAAATATTAAAATTGATGCAATGTGAATAATGAAAGATGTTAGAGCTATATTATTGGGAAATACCGATTAGATAGGCAAGCAATTTCTTGTCGATCAGTTACACTATATACAGCATTACTGCTTTTTTTTAATTGAATGAATTCTAATATACTTCTCGCATTGTATTTATTCTCTTTTAATATACTCGTTTGTTCATAATTAAAACAATGGTTTTTATTTATGATATGTTTTTTTAAGCACTTAAAGATTCAATCACGAACTCTCTGTTGTCCAAAGTTGTCACAATTAAATCGCGCAGTTTGAGTACATTTTCGATTTTGTAAAACTGTGTTGACATGGAGATGGAAGATTGTTTTTGATAAAAATTACGATAACTCTATTTCAATTGCCATCTCAAAAAGCTTAGAGAAGTCCGCCAACAAACTAGCAGTTTTATAATTGTAATAATTATAGAGGTCGTCTTTTTTTAGAAATGACCACACGAATTCACATATTTCAGGAAATATTACTTCAATTTTTCCTATATTGGTTGCTATTTTGTTATGTACAATAATATTTTCTTTTTGTTCAAGGTATGGTAATCCAGTTTCCTGTCTGTTTCGCAAATAACTTTTCAAAGCACTTTTCAAAGTTGGCTGGTAAGTTGTTGATGTATAATTTGTATTGAAAAGATGTCAAAAATTGCTTTGTTTACAAATCGTCAAAAATCATAATAATAGTTGCTTGAGATTTTCTTGCATTTATGTTAGTTCAAGTTGAATGCGACAGTTTTTAGTAGTTATTGATAGATTTATTTGTAAAAGCAAATCTTATAACTTTACAAAAAGCTTGTTTAGTGGAAACGTTTTAATACGGATAAGATTCTTCCTATTCATGTGTTACTGAAAAATAAAATCTATGCAATGATATAACAATTACAATATAATTATTGCATTGGCATTATTTTTGTTAAAAGATCTATTGTGCCCCTATTCTTGCTGTTTTACAGCTGGCCTTCCAATCCTATTCCTTTCAGAAAGTGTAGGACATCAGAAGGCCTCAGGTTCTATAAGTCTCCCTCTTCGATTTCACATGCTCCAAGGTGCAACCCTATTGAGTTGCACAGTGCTACGCAATTTGAGAGGAGATGGATGAGTGTTTCATCTTGTTTCCCACAAAATCTACATTCAGATTCCAAGCTTACTCAGATGTCCTTTCAGTTTACAATGGATTGAAGGTATTGCTATTAATATGCGAATATTGTTCTTACTCAGGTTGATGCATTCTGTAAACCTCTTCTGGTTATAGGTTCCCAGAAGAATTTTATTTTGCCTCATTCCCTGGAGATTCTCCCAACAATTAGATTTTCTCTGCTATCTTCAGTTTCTTCAGTATTGTACTGCTACTTATACCGCAAAAGGGTTCAGGCCTTATAAAAGGTATTTCAGCCTCTTTTTTTGCGAGATTATTGCGTTATCTCATTTCCTTTCATGCCTGTGTGACCCGGAATCCACAGGAGGGTTACTTTATTCCTCGTTGAATTTCCCCAGGCATTCCCAGACCATCTTGGAACTTCATGTGAGCTCAGCGTCTTGATGCTGCTTGACTGTCAGATAGGATGATAATCTCCTGCTTTCCACAATTTCTATCAATATTGAACTGGACGCATGTTTCAATAGCGTGTATTTCCGCCTGGAAGATTCTTGGGTATTTTCTCAAGATTTCTAAGTACTTGGTTCCAGGTCTATATATTCCTATTCCAATTCCCCCTGCCATTTTGGAGCCAACAGTGTACCATTTGATGCCATTTCTATTCAATTTCAAGATGGTGTTATGATCCCACTCGCTCTTGTTACTAAGCCTTGTGGTGGAGCACCGAGGTCTGCTATCATATTATCAGCTTTGCTTATTAACTAAGAAAAATTCCTTTCAAATAAAGTAATACTATGTAGTGGCGGTGTGAGGAGACTCCTAAATCTAAGAGATATTTTCCTGTATAAGAATGACGCACTTTTATTTGTTTTGATTTTATAAAAGAAACCAACAATCTGCATGAC
Organism: Protaetia brevitarsis; assembly: GCA_004143645.1. Lineage (NCBI taxonomy): Eukaryota > Metazoa > Arthropoda > Insecta > Coleoptera > Scarabaeidae > Protaetia > Protaetia brevitarsis. The sequence continues at coordinate 1,637,245 of RXPK01000224.1, read as the reverse complement.
AAATCTGTACCCCATATTTAATCCTACCAATTTCATTAAATTTATGGCTAACATGCTGAAATCTTTGAATACTGTAAATGAATCTAAGACATGGATTTTGAACACGCTTAATACCATTACGGTTACAAGCATCGATAGCTGATCTATAAAATGGAGCCATATATGTGAAGTGTGAAAGAATCAATGATTCACATAGAAGAGCTTTTGCATTACAAGGTAATTATGAACGGTGTCGGTAAAAGGAAGCATACGCCATTTCAATGTACCATCTTTAGCAAATTAAATGCAAATCTTCGATTATTAATGCAATCGAAGGTACAGTACACTGAGATAGTAATTAAACATTATTTGCAAATAATTCTGATTAATGCGTAATGCTCGGTACGCAATATTTGTAGTTTCGGTTGCATAAATAATCGAAGATTTGTGGAGCTTCAATTGGTACTTAATTTACTAAAGATGGTACTTACTGTCTTACAATTTGTGCCTAAAGTTATTATCCATTAATAATCCTAGATTTTTCGCAGCGTTAATAAATTGTACTGAGTACACGTAAACTAGATTGTCACCAAGTCATAATTAACCATACGCACCACATCATTCAGATTTGCTGAAGTGAATAAATACAGAAGCTGTGAATCATCAGCATACATACATACAAGTGTATTACAGCATTTTATTCATCTAAATAATTCACACGTACAAATAATAAAAAAGGAATGGACCAAGGATGGAACCTTGAGAAACTCCAGTTCGTAATGGAACACTTTTCGATTTACTACTATCCAATCTAACTTGTTGTGCACTACCTGATAAATAGTCACGAATAAGAGGAACAGAATCACAGTGAAACCCCACATAGTGCTCTATAGAGAACAGAACTTTATGATTCAGAGCGTTAAAGGCTTTGCTAAAATCAAATAGAACAAGTAAGTTTAATTTTGATTAAAGTGTTGAGGTTAAAATTTGATTCGTTCATTTTTTTCAAAAGTTCTTTTTAGCACCGGAAGTAAATTTATTTGTTTTAAGTCGCTAAGTTCGGCTGGATTGTTATTTTATGGTAAAGGAGTAATTATTTCCTCTTTGCAGCTATATAAGTGACAAAACTGGATTTTGGAAGAATTTGGTAGTAATGCATCCAAATAGATTTAAATAGCATTTTCATTTTTTTTTGTGACGTTTCATCACTTTATCATTCGTTTAAATTTACTCTTATAATATTGCTTTTACGTTCTTTCTGTATATAAAATGCATAGATGTATCACATGAGTATATATTCAGTTCTGCTGGTTTAAATTCAAGTAAATATGCATAAATAAATACAACATTGACGTAAATAAGTGGCGAGTATAGTTCATAATATATCCACATACATGCGAACGAGTATAATTTATTAATCGTACCAATTAAATATTCATTTCAAAATTATAGAGTAATTAACTTACCTCACATTGCGAAAACTACATTGTTGAGCCCGCTTTTTAATTATCTTAACGAAGGCGGTTCTGGCAGCACATTCACCAATTATACGATTAGACCAAGCCTAAATTATCCAAGATCACATCAGAATTTATGTAAATGAAAGCGGCCGCTTGGGTGTATACTAAAAAGATTTCCATATTATTCATCTTACACAATCCTCATTTTCCTTTGTACATTTTAAAATAGTGATCATCTTTCTAAGCGATTATTTTTAAAAACTCACATACTGCGTACACAAACAAGAAAAAAAAAGACATTTACATTACCGTTCGCATAGATACATGTAACTTGGAAGGTGCACCGGACGCGTTACCTTAAAAAAATTATTTATTTTCGGAATATATTTGAAGGCATGTAGCTCGAACCCCTGCTGCTGTAACACCTACGGGGCATCGATTCTTTTTTATGCAGATGCGAGTGTTGTATAATATTTTGAAAGTCACCTACATTCGTGTGGCGACGTGAAACAAAGAGGCGACTCTTCACGGGCTTTTATAGACATTTCTTACGCCTTTTTATGCTCGGAACTCTGTAATATACAACTAGAAATTATGTTATTCTCTCCCGAATTGACGCGGACCCCATATGGTACGCGCAATTGATGTTTATTGGCGATTCTGTGTGATAATTGGGATTTTTATAGAATTTTGGATATCTTGGTGCTGGAAAAAGACATCATGCGGTGCATATTGTTTGGGCGATAAATATTAATGGCTTAATTTGTTAGCTTGGGATGAAATGACTTTTTTATATTTGTAGGTTTTGTTGAATTAATACTTTGAAACTGAACAATTCTTTGTTAAAGTGTTAAGTTGTAAGGAGGCTCTTTATTTATGAAAACTAAATTATTACAAATCATCCCAACCCCGTGCTCCACCTAAAAAAAGGTAACAACACGAGGCTACTATTCTAAGTACTACATATAGGTTCCATGACAATTGAAATTTGTTCCTACTCTAATAGAATAATTTCTATGATTCTTAATAAAATATAATACAGTAGCCTCGCGCCATATGAATATACTCTTTGTGGAAATGATGAAATATGTTTGGAAATTGTGATTGTTCACATAGTCGCGAGTCTACTGTAAATCAGTCAGCTATCAGTTATTATTAAATGCGCCCATGGAACGACTTTCATTGTCTCCCAGCATTCGCGAAGGACACTGATTATATATAATATACTTATATAAAATCAATAGCCACGGAGTAAGGGAAAACCATAGCAAAAACTTTACTCTGGGAGGATCTGGGAAGAAGTCCCGGACTTTATTACTGATAGCCGCAAATAATTATTGTCCTTCTGAATTTGTACAATTTGGAGAAATATTTTAACCATCGACTTTTCACTGCTTTTATATTCTGGCTCTAGGATGCGCTTTTGATGCACGAAGGTGGACGCATTTAATTTCCAATAAAGAATTTGTGAGTAAATAAATCTTTTTTTCCCATTTGACATAAATTTACACAGTCACCCTCGATTATTTAAAAATATTAAGCTGTAGCATATATTGTATAATTCAGTAAAAAGCGTGGTTTTAGGTTGGCTACTACATACATGTTTGTTAACATTTTTGTTTTAGATTGATATCCGTGTGATAATTTATGTTTTTACATTCTGTAGTTGTAGGTAGTAGTTGTGGTTTTCAGTACTACGAAATTCATATTTAGTAAAATGAATTTACAGGAAGATGTTTAGCTTTCAGATCAGTGTAATGAGGTGCACGCGCACGATGTTCGTTGTTCATACTATTAACTTTTCCTGAATGTTTAACACAAGCAGAAAGCGTCACTCTTGAATTATCAGTTTATGCTAGAAAGAAATTGCAAGATTGTCATAATTATAAAAAATACAAAAAAATATTTTAAAATAATTTATCAATATTAAAAGTATGTGCAATACTTAGCCGATATTAGCATGCGCAACGTTTCGCCTTCCCAGCAAGGATCATCAGTGTTACTGCTCGACCTAATGCATTATAATAACTGAAGGAGAATTTAAGATGGAATCTCATTAATATCCTGAAGATAACTGCTAAATTGTTGGTCTATAACTGCACAGAGAAAAAATACTGCGGTAAAACTAAATCAGGATTAGATGTAGGTACTTAAAATATGTAGTCGTAAATTGGGTAAACAATTGCAATTGTTAAAATATTTATTTACAACGTGTTGTTTTTGCTAATATTATTGCTTATTGTTTGACTTATCTACCAGAATATTCAATAAGCACCATTGTTTAGATATTTTATGTAAGAAAAGTCATTTTGTTTATTATAATTCGACTCATTAGCTATTTCAGATAAGTGTTTTATAAATTCATTTAGGTATATTTACTATTCTCTTTGAGCCAATTGTACTATTCTGCTGCACAAATAGAACTTTTGAAACTAGAATATTAGGTGCATCATCTAGTGAATGTCGATTACTTTGCTATATTTAGGATTTAGATAATTTAACCACACAAATAGCGTAATTTCCAACTAATTGCGAGGTTACATGCATATCTGCAGCTCCTATAAGATTATTTATATGCATTTAAGTATATATTATAGATAATTACAGACTTACAGATACCTTTACAGGCGTTGTAGATATGCATATAGAATGTCACCATTAATTATGTTCATTAACGTATGACATACTTCGTTTCGTTGTATAGATTGCCGCAGATTGCTGGAATAGTTAAATTAAAGCTATTATCATAGATACATCATACAGCTTATATTAATAAATATATGATGATGTGTGATAAATACCAGAAATCAATAAAAAACATGAAGTAATTAAATAGAAATATAACATGACGGAGGTTTCAATTTAACAACAAATGATTTATCAAATAAACTAACAGACGGATGCTCATATAACATTACAAGTTACAAAATTCGTAATTTTAGTGTTAACTTGTTCTACTGTGAAAGAAGTTTTACCATATATATCTTACCTAACTTTTAGTAGGAGATAACTTCTTAATTTTATCTACTGCCTCTTCGTACAATTTGGACGTCAATGCAATATTACTGTTAAGACAGAATTCAGCAATTCTAGTTCTTACTACATTTTTGTCACTGATCAGCGAAACCTTCTGGACTCTGTAATTTTATAACATTAATTTACCAATTATAATATTATTTAATAACAAGAGTAACTCCTACAATGTATACTTTCCATTAAACCCGCTCAAAACTTATTAGCCGTAAAATTAGTTTGCTATATATAAATTACAACCATCATAAAAACATAGATAGTGTTTAGTTTTCAAAGAAAGATATTTTTAACGTTGGATTGTAAGTTCTGAAAAGTAATTAAGAGAAAAGTCTTACCAGCTTCCTTATTTTCTGAATCCAATTCATCTACAACCACTGGTATGGTGTTTAAGCAGCTGGTTAGGCTATTTTCAGTGCCGTTAGACGTCAGTAGAACTGTATAACCTTCAAAAGTCTGTTCATTTAGGTTATTTTAATTTTTAGCTCCTTACCTTCTAGATCTTCTTTTAAATGAGGTAATGTCCAATCTTGTAATAAGCTATTTATAGCATTATCTACTTTTGCCATGGATTTATTTAGAATTAATAACGCGTACTAATTTTAACGGCGCAGTAATAACGGAGCATAATAACTTCAGTTCTGCACTGAACTAATTCAGTGCAGAGCTGAATGCAAGGTCCCACATTTTTTTGTTTTGTCTATCTACTTTAGTTGATATATCCAAACAAAATCCCCTCCTGAACATTTTTCTGCTATTATAGACAATTTTTCTACTTTGTACGCGGATTGTCTAGCTACAGTCTAGAGAAAATACCTATACAGTTTTGCATATAAGTTATTAGTTGATCGTATAGCAACTAAAGCTTAGCCACTTTAAATATTATATTATTTAAATTAACTATTCATGTGTCATCCAATTTTAAAATATTAATATATCGAAAGTGAATATGTAGCGAGTTCATAAATTAAGACTGTTTTCAAAAACTTATTCATGGATCATTATAAATCGCACCCGACTGCATTTCCAAAATATTTTAAATTATACAGAGTGTTCCATTTCTCAGCTTCATATCAAAGTTTAGTTAAGTTTAACGATTTACCATATCGCCATTTTTAAAAATTAAATTTTCAAATCCTGAAAAAAACATATTTTGTTACTTCAGTGTTCAATCGCTGTAGACCATATAATGATATTTAGATTTGTTTATACAGGATGTTCCATAACGAAGAATGTAATTTTTCTCGAAAATTTTAAATGAAACATCCTAAATATTTTTACATCATTCGATTCGTCTTTTCACAAGCTTCTCTTTGATACTATGTTTGTTGGTGTTTGGCACGACAATTTTTTTTTTTAATAGAAGTTGACAATATGTAAAATATGAAACCACAAAATATATGAAAAACAATAAATGAGACACAAAATAAGTTAAATATCCAGGTGATTTAGCAACTATTTGGTTAACTAATTTCAATTAGGTATTGTGACAGTTTATTTTTTTCTGTGTACAATATGTATCTATATAAGAACACGATAATTGTAGGGCGATGGTAAATCACTAACGTTATTTAATTAAGATGCATTAAGAGTATCTGCAACATTTGATATTAACATATGCTGCGTTCGACCTTACTAAGAATCATCTAGTACGGGTTTATTGGATTGCAATTTATTAAAAATTATATTAAGTACAAATATAAAAATACATAAAGGTTTTAAAATACTTTCATAAAACCTATTACATTATAAAAGTTCTTCAGTAAGGGTGGATAAACTTAAGTTATTCTACATTTTAACTTCGTAAGAAGTTATGCTATATGTTTAAATATAGATATAACGCGAAATGTGCATCTGTGCCACAGGTATCAAAGAAACTTTCGTCTGTGTACTAGAACTAGAGTATAAAATAATTGACCGCAATTTTATATTCCATATAGGGGAAGGTGGGGCAAGATGGGAACATTAAGCTTTACAACGCTGCATCAGGATTGCAAATTGATATACGAGGTTCTAGTACTCTTGTTGTAATCTTTAAACATTTATCTGCCGATGGATGAATTTACAATTTTTCGAAGGGTACTCTTGATGTTGTGAGAAAATGTTGAAAAGAAATGGGTAAATACACCATCTTGCCCCACCATGGGGGCAAGATGGGGTTCCAGGTGAGTTAAGAATGGGTCGTACCATAAATCTAGGTAATAGGTAAAAAAAATAGATTCTTAAAATATTCTTAAAAACATGCAGGAACAAAGCTTAAACTCTTTAAAGCGGAACTACTTAAATAAAAAAAATACAATAACCATAAGAATATTAAGCTTCTCTTCACAATTGAGACAATAGAAGACAAACTCATCCATGTTATTCGCACAGCCTCTATGTACCCAACCTCGCCATCGATGGCATTGTATCGATACTTCCCCTTACAATACTAACATTGAGCGTCATCTCCCTCAACAGAAGAACTTTATTATTTCCTTGACGTTTTCTAAAAGTCTATCCCTTTGCTTTCCTTACAAAATTCTGCTTCTTGATCTCATATGTTTTCTTCTTTGTCCTTTTCTCTCCCCCTCTTCTTTTTTTCCTTTAACTCTCCCTCAGCACTTCTAGTTGCCTTAGGAATTCTCCAGCCTTCTATTTTCTTGTAGCAGATTTTTATACGTAGTGCTTGTAAGGATTGTTGCCTTTCCCTTGTTACGCTTTGATTGAACCTGTACTTTATTCCTAACATGAGAAATAGGCATTATGTCTTCGAGAAAGCATAATGGCATATCCAGGCATAACGGATCAGACTGAAGAGTGAGATAATGATGTCCCCATGTTGCCCCATACCAATAGCCCCATCTTGCCTCTTTAAGACACTTTCTGGTTATGTTATAATAACATATTAAATATTTGAAATAAACAAATAACACTATATAAAGTACATGCAATGCATGTCAATTAATAAGCACAAAAAAGTGTAGTTGTAAATAATTTACTTATGTTTCCGATACTGGCCGTTGTACTCACCATCAAAATAATAACGAAATTCTGGAAATTGCAAAGTTCACGCACAAACAGCAATAACTTTTTTATTACGACTAGTAAAGTTTCCTACATTACAACAAACATAAAACAGCACTTGTCAATATTAGGATTGCTATTATTTGACAGATGCTTACTGCCGTTTTGTAGATATGACGATGTCCCCATCTTGCCTCGTGGCCCCATCTTGCCCCACCCTCCCCTATTCAAGTTTTTCGACACCTCTATTATATTATATTGCTAACATTGGCTATGAAATTCTATAGCGATGTCGATTAAGGTGCCCTTCGTTGTCTCAGTTTTACGTTACATGTTTCATTAATTCTTAGCTCGCGGCATTTGTTACTAAAGCATTCTGGTAAAATTACGATTAGTGCTATGATACTAGAGAAGATATTGCTGAGTTATCACCATGTTATGCATCTTTGCTGAGAATGTGTATATAAGATAATACTAATTAATTTTAATCTCCATTTTTCTTCTATACCGAATTCCGATACATGAACTAATCTTCCGAGCAAAAGTCTTCCGACGCAAAAATAATTGACGTATCTGAATATCAAGAAAAAAAGAGGTGTACCTGAAGAAGCAGACAGAGAGAATCCTCCGCCACAGAGTTGGGTACAGGAAAAATAAACGCCGAGAACGCGAACTACACTCGCTGGAATTTGACCGTCGTGTTACGCAGGTGCTGCCGCTTCCAACTTACCCACTCTAATTAATGGCCGTGCACTATTCTCCGTTTCTTTCCAGTAATTACCCGTTAATTAATTACGCCGATGATGTCGACAACTAAAAGTTGGTCTCTAAGTGAGCGGCCAGCGACTCTCGCCTAGGTGTATCGGAATCGGAGAGCGCGCGGCCGGCGCGACCGCGGAGGCATGTTTTATTGGACAGGAAGAGTCGGTGAAGGAATCCTTGACATCGACGGCGGTTCGGTTTCGAGGTTATGACGGTTATTATGAGAGATATGCTCCGTGTCTGTGCTTCTAATGTTTGTTTCTCGGTGAAATTTATCGATACACTGGGAAAAAAAAAGATTATTTCCCGTAAAAAAATACATTTCTTAAAAAAAAAAAATATATTTCACAGTAAAAAAGTCTATTTGAATTAAATACAATAACTGAAGGCTGATGTTACTGCTGTCTTGGAAACGACTAAATTATTTCTGTAGAAGAATATCTTTTATAACAATAAATTACTTTGATACCAAAGAAATAATTGTTTGGATATATGATACTAAATATAAATGCAGATAAATTGCCCAAAAAAAGAATTTCTTTTATACAAAGGCTGTATAGTTACAGGTAAAGTGATTTCAGTTTTATATCGATATTATATTATTTAAATTATAATAATAATAATAATAATAATATTTATTGGCATTCTCTATACATAAATCAGCATAAAAAGTAATAATAAAGAAAAAGACAAAGTGATGCCAAAATTATCGACTGTAGAACTTATTTCTGTATTTTTTGTCTTCGGCATCGTTTGGAATGACATGCACACTGAGAAAAAGAATTCCTTTCCACAAAAAAAAATACATACCTTAAATATTTCACCTAAAGAAATTCAATTGAAAATTTGAATTAGATATTGTAACTTAAAATTAACGTTAGCACTTTCCTTGAAGTCATCAAATTATTTCTTTAAAATAATATCTTTTATTCAAATAAATTAGCTTAACAACAAAAAAAATATTTGTTTTATACAGGGTGTATCAGATATAGAGGTAAATATAATAATATGTAGCAGTTGTAATCATATACAATCGAAAAGTTTTAATGCACAGGGGGTCTATCTGTAAGCATTAACCAAAAAAAAAAATTTATAAATGCCGTGGGCTAGAGCCGCACCTGTGCCTAACCCAAATGCTGTTCCTAGTATACCGCTGCATACCACTATCATTCAGCCATTACCGCTGTTAGTTTTGTGTGGATCGCCGCCACTTCGAACATTTTATTTAAATTCTTCCCGCCTTGAAAAAACCATCTTTTTCAGGACCATCATGATTTCATATAAAGAAAATCGAAGCTTGATGCGTCGGCAAAAGCGCGGGAATGTATAGATTCATTTCCGCACGATATCATAGTAAAAAGGCGTGTTTGCAAATTTTCTGTACCTACATTTATTTTTGTGTAATTCGATTGAATTCTCTTTGCGTTATATTATTAAATAAATCCAAAAGAAATAACTCAGATTCATGTGGTACCGTTTATTAACAACTAACTCTCGATTCGACAAAGCAAAAGAAAATATTTAGGTTTTTTGTAACTACTGAAGTCGCATATCGGTGAAACTCGAACGTCTTATCAGGATATTAAAAATAATACTTCGCAGACTTACGTAGAATGCTCTTAACAAAAAAGAAATGTTTATTTTATAAAAGAAGAAATTTAAAATGCCTCAGTTTGCTATTTTTACAAGGCACTTTATTTATTCAGAATGACGTTAAATGAACTTACGGCAAACCATTAAGAATAATACTAAATGAGTGCAATGTATTTATACATAATACCACGTTTAGCGGGTGCTTAACATGACGTTTCCTTGCATCAGGCCCGGACTAAAGAATTTTTGGCTCTAAACTTTACTTTTTTTTATTCTTTAATGATGAAATCCGGTTTCGATGGATTTGTGCTTTATATGTCGTATTGTTAACACCCAATCAAAATTTACTTTTTTATTTGATACATCCTGTATATGATATCAAGAATGATTTTCTTAAACAAACCTCATCTCCAAGTCAGTACAGTTACAGACAAAGTAATAGTAAATTTACGTGAAAATTGTATTACTTAAATCATCACGTCACAGTGTTCTAAACATATAATAGCAAAGTTTTCTGACTTATAGTAGCAAATATGTTAAATATATTCTATGAGTACAGAAATTGCCGTGCAGATAGCAGTGTTCCTATTTCATTACAATAACTCTTTATATTCGACATAAGTTTTCTATGGGGCAAACATAGCTATCAAATATTTATCTATTACTTGCCAGATATAGAGGGTAAGTTTTGTATCTTGAGACAACGGAATATCTTTAAAACACTGTATTAAATCAAAAAAAAAGATGTAAATCATTTCAATTCTCTCTTGTAATGTTATAGCCTCCATTACTGTTCAAATATTCAACATTAACTAATTTGTATTGGATTAATAATTAATAATCTAAATGGGGATCGGAGAATGTGTAAGTATTCACAGCTTGTCAAGTACTGAATAAAGTAGGGTTTTGTATCGTTGACTAGCACTCTAATTGCGAATAAGTAAATGTATCGAAGTGAAGGGGCGGAGTTTCGAACACATGGCTTTTTGAAATGTTAGTTTATGTTAAAATAAAAAACACAAAATCATGTTTGCTTGTTTCTCTTTTTTATGTATTTTTTCTAGATGGTCACAATCATGTTCTTTGCGATTACATCGCAATCTGTTACGAATTCGAAATAGAAGTTTCAAACAAAAACTACATACTTGATCGCGTAGAATCCGAATCTGCAATACAAAATGGGAGTTTCCATTTAAGATTTCAAAGTGGGGGATCGAGTTCGGCACCATTCAGTGAGCCCCCTACATTATAACAAATCTTATTAAGATCTTTTTTGTGATTTGATCCAGTATTTTAGAGATATTTCGTTGTCTCAAGATAAAAAAAACTCACCCAGTATATTTCTTGGGAACTGTTACCAAAACAGCTTTCCTTTGCATACGGTGGCCCTTGATTTTCGTGAATCAGCCTCGTCTGTGAAGGGGCAACGGCGTAACTGGCGTGCAATGGTTTTTTGTCTATTCTTTATGTAATTATGTAATTTCATATTTACGGAATATCTATGAGTGTGAAGCTATAGCGTGGAGAACAGTTGAAGTCTTTATATAATATGCTTAAGAATAGTAAGTGCCGAGAGTGTAAAAACAAACATATTTTAATGAATTCAGATTTAGGACCCTTAAATTCTTGTCTTTATAGTTTATTAAGTAGAAGTAGTAGATCAGATGGAGTTAGCATTTGTGACTAGTTAAGCATGACGGCAGTCAGCCATGACCGTGATCATTGTACCATGACCTTTTTTTAGGTATGAGTTAGGGTAGTTTTAGTGTAGTTATTCAGTTCAGTGTTTCTGCTGATGATGATGGCTTTGCTATTGAAACGTACGTCCAGTTTAATGCAGTTTGTGGTGAAGGGTCTAGGAGAAGTTTGCAATAAAACTTCTGTTATTTGGTACAAAATAGTACAGTGCAGTATTTAAAAATAAATGATGCTACACATCGAGAGCCGCCAATGTGTCTTCTTAATTTGTGTAACAGTTATGTTCGGAAAAGAGAGGCACAATATTCTTGTAAATACCTGATTAGCACTTCTAGTATTTAAGATAATCCTTTTACGTTACATTTGATAGCCCTCGTCCGGTTTAACCACTTTCTACGGGTTTTCCGAATTACCGAGGGACTGACGTTCACAGCGTAATTTCCCGTGACGTATGTTTACAGCCCTTAGTTTTTTTGTTACCCCCCGTCTTCGGGAGAGTTTCCAGCCGTTGAAAAGGCAGAAACTGCCCGAAGGAAGAGCAGTTGCAGATATGTAGTTACGAGTCACAGTTAGAATAGTTATATCCATGCAGCCCAATTCAACTATCACAACGAGCATCACCTTCCGTGTAAAACCAATGTACTTTACTTGTTTTCATTTGTTTAATTTAATCAAATATAGTAGTAAGTAAGAACCACGACGTGTTTTTATTTACATCGAAAAGGTGCAAAACGCCAGCGCACATAATCACAAAACAAGTTAAAACACTGAGACTTGGAGAAACATGAACGAAACGATATTATTTGCGTTTCTATTAATTACATTTATTTATTCCATTGAGGTATTTCGGTTATAAACTATATGAGCTGAGATGTGATATCACAGAGTGGAGATATTGTTGATTGAGATATTTTGGATTTGTTGGTTATGTCATGCTATAAAGGTATTAGTTTTGTTTCATGTTTTTTTGGTGCGATTTAAGATTAAAAATGGTAGGTATATACCATTTCAAATATTTATTCATTCATCACGCTCGATCACTTTATTTTAACTCTCTCACTCATATATTAAAAATAACGCTATTTTGTTTATGTTGATATTACATTTTAAAATAAATTTTCAAATAATGTGATAAGCTTTGACCAAATGTATTAGTATTTTCAAGGTAAAAGTTTCATCATGTTGGAATCATACACAATAAGTGAATTCTTAGAGTAAAGAAACGTTTTTTCCATTATCTTCATTTAGAATTAATATATATAATAACAAATACAAAATAAAAGTGTTTTCAATAATACACCAATAAGTAGTTTTAGTTTTTCTGTTGTCGTTTAACAATTCTATCATTAAAAATAATCTACTAAATTTACAGAATAACTACTCTTTCTTCTGACAATTATTAACGACAAAATTTTACTTCAACGATCCAACTCCAACTCGTCCAGGTACAGAAACGAGCTAAACCATTTTCGGCCGAGAACATGCATTTAAACGCCGATCGAGACAGCATAAACCGGTATTAAAAAGAGGCTGTTTATTCGCCGGCCATATTATATATTTATCGGGCAAACACTGCGAATGCAAATGAGCCGAATTTATTTGTCAAATAAATTCGTGTTAAAACAGTTTACCCCATGTCGGGCGGCGAGATGTTTAGTTTTTTAGCTCATCATTTCGGCAAAAAGTGAGAATTGACATGCAAATAGTGGGTGGCATAAAGAACGGACGAAAACAGGACGATCTTGAACGAAAACATGAGAGGAGCAAAAAAAAAAAATAGGAATTTAAGAGAATTTGAACTGGTATTTCGGATACTATCATTTCGATTGTGTTATTTGTTTTGTTATGCTCGATATTCAGAATTCTATTTTACATGTTAAATTAAAAAAATAAATATCAGGTAGATGGTATGAGCACTTGAATTATAACATGTTTCAAATGAGAATAGATGCTTTATCGAAATTAAAAAAATATGATCAGGATTCTAATTGATTGATATCAGATAATTATAAATAAAGAATTGGTTATTTTAATAAAATGCATACAAATATAAGTACCTACTTGTATGTAGATTGCAGTTGTGGTAAAAGTGAATGAGCTATAATAATATGCCACCAATCGGTGCAACAAAACACGCAGTAAACTATTACTAACCTTAACCGTTTTGTACACACGTACAGATAACGATTTATGTAATGTACTTAAGTATACACCAGCGATTCTGTGGTAGTTAAAATTTACTAATACTACTACTATGTCTGCCGCAAATAGGTATACCATTTGCACTTAATAGCACTTGCGGATGATTTAGTAATGTTGTAAATATTCCTTGGATGAGGTACTTAATTTCTCTACGATAAATCAGTACTTTATGATCGGAAATATTTGCGTTTGTTTGATTACAATTGAATATACTAGGCTTTCATTTCAAAACTAGCCGCCCGGAATAACTTTTCAAACACCTTGAATTGAATTTAACAAGAAAAGAGATAATTTTCAAAGTGCTGCGTAAGCTGAAACTTGAGTACCTTCGGAAAGAGGCAATTTCGCTGTCACTCCGTACTCTCTACCTGTTGAGGATATAATTGCTTATATCGAGTCTGGAATACGTGAACTGGACACGGACGTTATGGAAGAAATCCGACGCGAAGCAGCTTGGATCTTACAACGGGCAAAACGACCAATAAGCAATCTCGCAGGCGCGGAAAGGAAAGCTATGATACAGCTAAAACGTGGCAAAGAGATTGTCCTGCCTGCTGACAAGGGCAATGCTACCACCATCCTATACACCGCGAATTATGAAAGAAAGGTCCGAGATTTGCTTGATCCGTTTACCTACGGCAAACTTACTAAGGATCCCCACGAACGCATTTCTACGAAGGACCAAGCTACTTATCAAGTATTCTTTAATTCCCGAAGAAGACCAGAAACGGTTACCAAAAATATATAAGCCTAACACGCCACTACGACCAATAGTTAGCGCGATCGGTTCACCGACTTATGCTCTTGCCAAATATCTGACCAACCTCTCACAACTCCACAACCAGCATAAAAGATTCGCATGACTTTGTCAAGAAAATCTCAGAGTTCAAACTTCTCCACTCTGACACACTAGTGAGCTTTGATGTAGTTTCCTTATTTACCATGGTTCCGGCTCAAAAGGTGGTGCAGCTCCTTAGCAAGAAGTTCACCCCGGTGGTCGCTCGGCTTTTCGATCACGTTCTGAGCACAACATATTTTTAATGGAACCAGAAACACTATGACCAGCTGGATGGAGTGACAGTGGGTAGCCCGTTGGCTTCTGTTGTCACGAATTACTGCATGGAGCAATTCGAGACCAGGGCACTGGATACATCTAGATACACACCTGCTCCTTCTGTTATGTGGACAATACGTTTATTATTTGGCGCCACGGAGAGGACACACTACAATTTTTCCAACATTTAAATAGTTTCCACCCACGCATACAGTTCACCATGAAGAGGGAATCGAGCGGTAGCCTCCCCTTCCTGGACGTGTTAGTTAGCAGGAATGGGGATGGAACGCATGGCCACAGAGTGTACTGGAAACTTATTTACACGGACCGTTACTTGCACAAGAACTCCAACTATCCACAGGAACAGAAGAGGAGAGTCGTGAAAACTCTAAGAGATCGTGCGGCGCGCATCTGTGAACCTCAGTTTCTGCCCCAGGAGCTAGCGCACCTAGATCGCGCCCCAACTAGCGAATGGGTACTCCAAGAAGGAGGTGGAGAGGGCCTTGCATCCAGAGACGACTTCTGCAGACTCACGGGGTAACATGGAGGCACAGAAGGATGTTAAGGGCACCGTTTTCTTACTCTACTTCAAGAATGTAACGGACCGGGTCAGTAAACTTCTAAAGAAAGTTCGTTTTCAAACCGACGGAACAAATAAGGCACCTTATACACTTCGTGAAAGTTTTGAAATGAAAACCCGGTATATGGTTTTTTATGCTTAACTTTCTGGATGATTGTATATTCTTCACTAATGCAAAGCTTTTTAGATCAACTTTATGTCCCCTATCGTTTATATGTTACTCGACGCTGGATGGTTTCTTTCGCTTTCCCATAGCAATAACTTGCTATGTGTTCCTTAAACCTAGTTCCGATCGCAAACTTCGTTTGTCTAAAACTAACTTCTTAGGTTTAAAGAACACATAGCAATAACTTGCTATGTGTTCTTTAAACCTAGTTCCGATCGCATACTTCGTTTGTCCAAAACTAACTTCACCAGATCCTATACAACCGATTTTGCAAATGCCTGATCTTTCATAGAGATGAGGTTAATCTTTCGCGTTTCCTAACAGCTTCCTCAGTGTGTTTTGCGAGGTGAAGCAAACGTTAAAATTTTGTCCTTTAAAAATATCGTCTAAACTTTTTGAAATACGATGGAAAGGTAATCTAACAAAACTTTTTGCCGTGTTTTTCTACTGAAGTTAAAGCCGTGACACTTCTTTTATAGTGTTTATATTGAACTTTCTTAGGTAGTGATAAGAAACAATGATAAATTGGATATAGATATCTATAGAAAAGAAACTAATACAAATAGATTTACAATGGATTCAAATCACTGTGGACAACATTGTATTCACTTACTGTAACCCATGATATGTGTATGAAAGGTTTCTTTTATCCCGTAGCTTGTGAATAATGTAATATCGCAAAAGAATATCTTATTGAAATGTATGAAACACATATTTGTCATTGTCATTTTACAATGTTTCAGAAACATTTTTAGTTGTACAAAGGTAATAGGGATTTACAAACACTGAATTACAAAATATCTATCGAATTCCTATCCTGTTATAGCACATACATTGCAAAAGTTATGAAATCGGAAAGCTTAAAAAAATAGACATATAGAAATCTAAGGTTATTGTGTGAATTTTTTCTGTGCATCTAATTACTTTAAATAATTGTTATTGTTATAGTGGCTATCCAAAAGGGAATTTCCTTCGATGTGTCCTAAACATTTTGAATTGGTTATTGCCAACTGGCTTCGGCAAATCAATTTACGTTATCAATGGTCCAAAGCTACCTAAAAAGTTAGTATTTGCAAATTGAAAGCATTGTGTTTGCATTGAGATCTTTAATATAGACAATAGAAATCTTTTTTCAGATGTTAATATATTTTATGAGGTTTGCTTATTGCGCCATGTTAATCTTGGATTAATTTTAATTTACCATTATAATGCAATATCTCATTTTTAATGTGCCAATTAAAATTTATTGAAGATCAACGTGTCGATGCAAGGATCACCTAGTTGTATAAACAAATCTTCAATATCTAGCATTAGAAACATCCCCACAGAAATGTTTTGTTCGCTATGTTAGAAATGAAACAAAATGGTGCGGGCAGGAATGTTGCGGACACATAAAAAGTTTGTTTTGGCGATGTTTCTGAAACACAAAAATGTTTACTGGGAAGTATGTTTTTTTTTATTATAGCAGAATATTTTACCGTGTAGCTACTATCAAGATATTAATCTTCTCTGGAAGTATGTATTTATTTGTCCTATTTACAGTAGCAATAAGTTAAATGTGTATCATTTTTACGTACAACCAAAACTACTAACCATCCATCATTCTGTGGTCGCTAGGATAATTTTACAACCGCAAATAGATGAGACCGCACCCACTTGTGTGGTCTCTCACACAGGTAGTGTGTGCTCAGCCTTAACATGTTTTTCATATAAAAATGTGCAAATGGTAATTTATTTCTTAATAATAAAGTTTTAAATTAACTGACGTTAACTTTCGCTGGAACTAACAGGTTTAAGGAGCCATCTGTGTGTCAATCTGTAAAGCAATTATAATACAAGCTGGTCGTCGAAGTATCCCAGATATTTCCATGTGACCACCGTCTTGGCCAAATGAATAAGTCAATCCTCCACTCCCAGTTGTAGTTTTCCATATTATTTTTCACGACATGAAACGGTGCATTGGTATCGTTGGATGAAACATTTTCGCAAAATTAAAAGTTACAAGGTTTAAAAAATGCATATCATACGAAAACGCTCTGTATATCTCTATACTTAGGAAGATATAAAAATACGGATTTCACTAATCGATTTCTCTTTAAAATCGAGCTCCAGAAGCATAGGTCAGATTTTGTCTAATTCTTTTAGAAATATAAGTTCTCTATGAAAAGTGTCGAATTTAGCTCACCCTGTATGTTTACATTTATTAATAAAATTGAATAAAAAATTAGATCATTCTATATTTTGGTTAAAATATTTCACATTTATAGTTGCAATCGAACAGATAATCGTGCCAAAATCTCAAATATAAGTAAATAATAGAACATCATAAACTTTTAATGAACCATCTACATGGAATACCTGTATACAATCGCCGGACGATACAAGCTTTCAAAATTAACACACTGTGTATCCGTATTCTGTTGGAAGTTGGAACCGTCATTATAAAACTTAATAACTAGTTCTGATGTGATTCCTTTATTTTTTGAAAAAGTTTTTGCTGAATGTTCACTGAAAACTATTGACAAATGTTGATGATTGTCTGTCAGAACAAATTGGCAATGAATAAGATTTAGGGTAGTGGTATTTAAATCTATATTCTGGACTGATAAAACACGCAGAAAAGAAGCAGTATCAGAATATATCATAGTCATACTATGGTTTCCAGTAAAAAAAATAGACTTTGTTTCCTAATTCAAAAACGCTAACCAAAAATTAAAAATTAAGCAGATGTCATTGTTTGACATTAAGATTCTTGAAAACAATATTCATTTTTTTTATCTTTACAAATAAAATGCTATAGGTAGCCCTGAAATGTTTTATTGAATTTCTATTTTTTTTTTTTTGCAAATATTTAGTAAATCATTCATTTCCTTAAATTGAGAAAAGGATATCTGGATTACGCATATAAAGATGCAAATTCTTCTCCAATTTAAACTAATGTGTATTTCTTATGGTTTTTGAGATCCCCCATACAAATAATAAAGAAAGTTACAGAAATTTCAACACTTTGCTAGCAAGAATATGTAGGTACACTGTAAAAAAAGTTGCAGTAAAATTACATGTAAAATCGTTGGTAACAAAGTTGCCTACAATTTTACAGGTAAATTTGCTTCATAAGGTAAAATTTCTACATTTAGTAAATTCACATGCTGATGTGTTTTCAAAAAATTGTACTGTAAAATCGTATGTAATATTTATATGAACTCATATATTTACCGAACACTGAAGTAATTTTCATATGTATTTTTATAAAGAGGGCAAGCAACTTACCTAATTCTTTTATAGCACCTAATAGGTCATACTGAATCGCTCAACCAGGCATCAAGAATGAACACGCTTACGCGAAACCTACGATTGTTTGTAACGTACATGATATCATTGAGCCAATAATAAGTTCGACAAACGAATAGAATTACCTACACTGTAAAAAAAGTTGCCTACAATTTTACCGGTAAATTTGCTTCATAAGGTAAAATGTCTACCATCTAGTAAATTTCACATGCTTTTCCAAAGATTGTACTGTAAAATTCGTGTGTAATATTTATATGAACTGTATATTTGCCGAGCGCGTACAGTTAAAATAACTCCTAATAACCAATCACATTGCGGCGTATTCAGTAAAAATAAATATAAAAGATCCTCAAATTTTCACCCAAATTTAAAATACCCAAAAAATTGTCAATTTTACACTTTTAAGTAAATTTTTATAGTAAACATAAAATTGTATATGTTTTTTTTTCCTGTATTTTGCTTTCGAATTTTTATTAACATCTTAACTTACATGAAAAAGCTATAAATTACCAAAATCTTTTTCCATGTTAATATCCTAGAAAAACATGTAAAACAAAATTTACATGATTTATTGTGGTAAATTTCACAACGTTATTACATGTATATTCCTGATTTACCATGGCAAAAATACTGTATTTTTTTACAGTGTAGGGCAAATAAATGGTTTAGGTAAACAACTTTTCTTGTACGAAGTGGGGTGATGCAGAAACTCGAACTTGTCCTATTATTATTTCTATTTTTTATTATATGATATGTACGCGAATGCAAAAACTCTAAATTCATCCCAATAAGAAAATAAACGTTAAGAAAACGTTGTTTTAACGGTATAACGAACGTTTCGTAACGTTATAAACAACGTCGAAGCGACATATCTATGTCCCGACAAAATACGTTGACAAAAAGTTACTTATTAAGCGTTATTTCACGTCATATGCTAATGTTATTTAACGTTAATTTTAATAGAAATATCGTTAAATAGAAACGTTAGCACAAGCTGTATTTACGTTTAATAAACCACCTCTGTAAAAACGTAAAAAAATCGGTTTACAGGTAACGTAACCTCAACGTTAACCTTTGTTAGTGTGGTGGAGTATGCCATACCCAGTATGTTTGCCTACATACTGGGGTATGGCAACTACACCACACTAACGAAGGGTTAATGAAAATTCTATATCAACCTTTATAACACGTAGTAGTAAGTCACATCTGCGTAATTTAAGTGAGGTGCGAATGTATGAAAATCAACAGTATGTGGTGATAACAAAAAATTGGTTATAGATTAAAGTCATAATGTCTAATACAAATTAAATTTTATTTAATTAAATCATTCAATGATCACATCATAAGTATTGAACTCATGATAAGCTCTTCAATGAAACATAATGCTTCTTCAGAAAAACTAAAATTTAATTACCTATAAATATAATACAATGCATAATAACAATAATAATAATAAAAGATAAATAGAATTCTTTACCAAAACTAAGAAAGTAACGAGGTCATTTCATTTATAGATATATACATTTTCCCTTTTTCTGCACATCCAGGTCTTCTACCTAAACAGTCCATTGCGCGTATATTTCAACCAGTCCTTCACTGCACTTTCTGCTGTATGTATGTATTGTTTAATTGTAACTTTAAATGGAAGACTCAAACAACAGTACATAAGTAACACCAAGGACTACAGGCTGTAAATTTTAGGATATATATATATAAGTTAATGTTTTACTTTGATTGGTTAGTATTTAATACTCACTGTATATTGTTACTATAGTTCCGTATTATCTCTGGTTCCCGTTTTGTGAAACTCAGTGTTCCTTCCTTCCAGTTATGCTTCACTGCAACGACGTCATGTAACAGTAATTAGAATAATTTCTTTTACACAAGAATCCAGATTTTAGAACCATCAGCATTCGCTAACCTATATTATTTAAAAATAAAGTAAGAAGGTGGTGTATACTAAGAAACCAGGTTCCTCAAGAACAAAATTTATAGAATATAGTTAAATTTTCTGACATTAGGTTCTTATTTTAAGATGGCTACTATGCTGTTTTGCCAATTGTGTATATGCATATACATAATTATACGTGCAATGTGCGTCGTATATGCAAATATAACCAGGATAGACTTAATATGGGCGGTACCTAGCTACTCACGCGTTTAGTTAAATACACTGATTGTTGCGTATCAATATTAATATAAAACTTTGTTATAAAGAAAAGAAAGTTCTAACACTAGACTAGCGTAGTAGACATGTAACTGCAAGCAACTGCAAGTGCACCGTGCACGTTGCAAGATGCGCAACAGAGGTGAAGAGTTTATTTGAAAATGGGGGAGGGATGATACATTCATCAGTAGTGCAGTTTTAATACAATAATTGTGTTACCTATTGTTAAATACATTTTGCATTCATTCATGCAAAAGCACATCTTAAAACAAACAAATTTAACACCATTTTATTTTAACTATACTATACTTATGCGTTGGATTGCAGTTAATAGTTTTTCATATTTCAACGTTGCTTTTAAACGTAGAGTAAATGGTGAAACTACGTTTTATTTTAGTTGTACTTGAAATATGCGTTACGTTTCAGTTAATAATTTTTCATTTTTCAACGTTGTCTTTCAAACGTCTTTCAACGAGTAAACGGTGAAACTACAACTTCATATTTTAATTATATCTAAACTATGCGTTACATTTCAGCCACTAATTTTTCAATTTTTCAACGTTGTCTTTCACGCAGAGTAAACCCTGTAACTAAAACGTTTTATTTTAGTTATATTTTAAACTATGCGGTACATTTCAGTTAATAATTTTTCATATTTCCACGTTGTTTTTTTAACGTAAAATAAGCAGTGTGAAACTATAACGTTTTATTTTAGTTATATTTAAAACTATGGATTACATTTCAGTTAATAATTTCTCATATTGTAACGTTGTTTTATAACCTAAAAATAAACGATGCAACTACAACGTGTTTTTTAGTTAAATATTAAACGATCCGTTACATTTTTTAGTTAATTAACGTTTCTTCAATGTATAGTTAAAAATTGGTTATATAAAAAACGTGTTACTTATAACCATTAACGTTGGTTTCAACCAATACAACGTTAAATCACGTAAATGTAACCAACTTTTCACTGGGATTCTAATTTTTAGCATTAATGGTTTTATTAAGAATTACATTTTTCCTGCTTAGTTACACTAGTCCTAGTTAAAGAAAAAGATTATAATTATAAGACTGATTTCATTGAAAATCCGTTTAGATTTTTGACTTGAGCATTTTACCTGTTAAATTATATACACATGTCCACCGTATAAACGAACTGGGCAAGAAAAAAGGAACGTATCTAGAAAATTTACGACCTATAGGCGTGTAGGCCACAAAAACTGTTAAACGACGCAGCTCTCCCGTTAATTATAAAATATATACGCCGGCTAACTGGCTCAGCTTTGCGTTGCGCTGCCATAAGGGCCTCCGAGTCACAGTCGTCGGTCGTTTCAGCTCCGATCATCTTTTATGCTACATTATAGAAACGCACGCGGCCCCGCTATAGAGATATATCTGCCGTGCGTTGTGTATGAGGTGAGGTGAGTGAGGTAGGTAGGTAGGTAGGTGAACGAGCCGTAGGTAACCCTTAAGGAGCCCGTGGTCGAGGCGAGGTTATAGGAGGGCCACAGGTACCCCATGGTTTTTAAAATATTTGTATCCCGGACCCACCGAATATCTCCCGTCGCGTTCTGTATGTCCGCCATTAATTTCGTGCTGGAAAGGGCACTTCGAGAGGAAAAATATATTCGGATCGCGGTTTAATTTCCATTAAATTCCCATTTTAATATTATATCTTGAATAATTACGACGCTCTGGTCCGCCATCATGCTACGAGAGGAAAGTAATTATACCGAGACGAAAGGTACACCTTACAAGTTTACAAGCAGTACGAGATTAGATTCGTAGGATGTTCCCACATGCTCAGAGCGTTAAATACGCATATAGACGGACAAAACACGTATGTCTCTAATAAAAAACAAATATTACGATTCGGTGGTTTTTAAGACGTATCCAGTGATATGCGTCTACACAGTAAAGAATATTTTATTAATTTTAACAAATTGTTATGTGTGTACATTCACAAGTGGATTTTGCAAATTTTATAAACGGCAGGTGTTAATAAAACGAATTTTGATTATAGAATTTTTGCAGAACATATTCTTACCAACGACTGCCGTTTGTGAAATTTTGATAAAATTTTTAAAGTTCGGTAAAAACAAATGGTATAGCAGGATAAGCAACTGAAAAGTGTCTCTGATGGTATCGAATTGAAAACCCATATAAAAGTTGCAATTTATGCAGGCAATAACCTGTGCAAAGTTTCAGCCTTCTACTACTGATAGGGGAGTTGATAGCAGCAATTAATCCCCAAAGTACTGTTTTTTTTTTATCTCCGTCTGTGTTTATCTCATCGATTTGGTAATTTGCAGAAATAATTCTTCTGATTAGTTCTCCTACTAGAAAAAAAATTGATGATGTGATTTATAATCCATTTATCTGTCATTTTTATTACAAATCATTTCCGCCTAATGTATGTCTTGTTGTGGAACATATGATTTCATTAATAATAGATGTAATTATTATTTTGTACACACCTGTTTACAAATCCAGTATATATTGGGTGTTAATTAAATTGTATCGTAGCCGTGGTAATTAAGTGTATACGTTTATCGTGCGGTAACTGTATGATTTTAATGTAATTTCCTTGATATCGATACTAATTTTGGGGCTGAAGATTTAATGTAGTTGCTATTAAATAAACGACTGAGAGTCCATGGAGATGAAGTGGTTATTGATAAAAATCTTCCTTGAATTTTTGTTTTTGTTTTTGATAAATTCAAATTGATTAAATTATATTTCCGTAATATATTAGAAATCGAAGTGAATTTTCTTTGTAAATTGATGTATTTACTATCGGGCTAAAAGTATGTCAAGATTTTTCAACATTAGAAGAAATTTTGCTGTATTAACATATTTTGCTACCGTTTCTTTTGTGGAATTGTACGTCTTTGCTGTCTTGAGTATAATGATATACCTTGGATGCTTTGAAAGAGATCTTTTTCCCGGATTTCTTGATATTGGCGTTGTACTTTTGATGTGGATCTTTTCTGCCACATATTTGGTTTGTCACTGCGAGGAAATTCCATTATAAAATACTTTGGGCTGTATGGAAGCCGATGTTGGAGTAAATTTTATAGTTCATGTTTAAATTTCTGTGTAAATAAGTATTTAGCATTTCGTAAACGTTGATTTTTTACATTTGGAAATGAAAGTTTAAATTGAAATTTTAATATGTATAGTTTGGTGGGCATAGTTAGTGAAATTCAACATATGGCATAGCGGGAGATTTAAAAGTGGTTTTGATTTTTAAATTAGAAATTTTTAAGAATCCAAAATATACTGGATGGTAGTTGATATTTCATTTAAATATTGCAAATAAGTGTACTCACCATGAGTAAGGGTTCTTATACTCTTTAAATGCTTTTGGTAATATTATTATAGAATAAATTGTGCATGTTTATTTATACTGTGTTTATTTAATAAACGCTGGTAATACATTAAATGATTAAAATAAAACTACAAATTCAATATTAAAGAAGTAAAAGACTTATATTGTAGAGGTTATTGATTTAGAGGACATATTACGTACAGCCACAGCACAACCTACCAACTACTGATGAGAAATATAAATATAACTACTCATTGCTTGATAAGAATGGATGTTACTAATGCCCATGGCTAGCAGTGGTAATTTTGAGACATATCAGGCATGGCTATGAGCTTATGAATATAAGCTCATAACCATCTAGTGAAGGGGGCTGTATTTTTGAATATTATTTAACATAGAAAGATAGGTATCTGTAAAGAAAAGGAAGATTAAATAAAAGTTTATATTTGTTATTAGGAAAAATATTAGCCGGGCAATCCTTTATTATAAAAATCACAACAGTTACTCCTTTTTCTATTGTTCTTGTAAAGTATTGTTTTTGGTAATAATTTTATATGGCCCTTTTGTCTTACGCAACTACCGTAATAAATAATCATTATACATAATTTTTTCAAATAACAAATATTGACGACATTTCCTGAATTGGTGTCAAGTGGCTTGCTCAGTTAGGAACAAATAAGTATGGTATTGATAATAAACAGAATATGGCGAAGATTGCAAGCTTTTTACAGTATGAAATAATTAACGAATCAATGTATTTTTGCTGAAAACTAATAATTTAGAGGAATTTTTCCCACGAAAAATTTACCTCACGCAAGATTCTAACTTACATACTCTCGTTTACCGGACGAGCGCTCTACCAATTGAGCTAGCGAGATATACACAGATTGATGCGACAAATCGAGCATAAGCTCCGCTACGAGCTTATGTTGATGTGATATATATGTGATAGACCGCACTTTAGTTTTTGTATTGCTTCTTCTAAGTCATCTATGCTTATCATTTTGATACTTTCTTCTGTTGTTATTACTTGTCTTTCCGTTGAGCTGTTTCTCTCTATTTTCTCCTCGAATTCGTTCCGATTATTCTTTATTGCTTTCATTTCACTTTATTTCTTTCGTTTTTGTAATTATTGGCTGTTTTATCTAATGAATATCTCTTCCAAGACTTTTGTTCGGTTTTGTTTGTGCCTTAATTTCATTTGACCACCATACCGTCTGTTCCTTAGTCTTTATTTTCTTACTAACTCCGCATATCTCTTTAGTTATTTTTATGATTGTGCTTTTAAAATAATTCCAAATTTGATTTATATTTGTATTCGCATTGTCTCTTTCTGCGTTTTTATCTTTCCTGATATTGCTTCTTTATATTTCTGCGCGATCTTCTTGTTTTCTAATTTGATTCCATAGTATTAGATTAATAATAATTTTATTTCATTCTCGTTGTTATGAATTGAAGAAGAGCATATAATATAAAGTAATTAGATCAAATTAAAATGTGTGTAACACTCAATCGTTATTAGCGTACATGTCTTTCACCTTACTAAGGAGTATATAATATAAAGGCTTAACACTAGTAAAAGTAGTTTCTATTATATGTTAAACAGTACCTATTCTTTGAATTGAAATAGATAGCAATAGTCTAGAAATTAGTTTGAATTCTTTTTTTTTTGAGAAAAACCCGTTTGTATATTTTTTTTCATATTTTAAGAAGATATTATGGTTTAAAGTAACTATTGAAACATTTTCGGTGCTGTATATTTTATAAAGGTTTTAAAATGTTTTTTTGCTTTTGGCTTAAAGTTGTATTACACAAAGAACTCTGATTTTTAATGTGTTTATAGATTGTAAAAGTGTGAAAGACAAACAAAAGTAAATAAAGTAAATGGAAATAAAAAACACTAAAATTCGGGACATCTGATATTTTTGCGTTAATTTTATTGGTTTTTCTCAAGCCCATATTGGTTTGCTACCTCCATCCATTCAAACCGAATAACAAATAACCACCGTCTTGCGTTGCGTGAATGGTCTTCCTTTTTTTTTAAGATTCACGAGGTATCCGTCTGTATACACCGTATATATTTTTTTTTTAATTTGTCTTGTGAAGTACGCGCGCAAGCGAATCGCCAGTGATGGTCGTCGCTTTTATGTAAATTCGCGGAAAAAATTCTTGCGCCCCGCATACTACCCGTGTACGATCGTGTGTAGTATGCGAGTAGAACCATGTACTGAAACGAGTCCGAACATCGGCGGCCGCAAATAAACCGTTTCCAGCGACGATCGCGAGGCTGAATTAAAATTCTCCATATAAATAAAATTATCTATATCTGTCCGTCCGTAGCTTCCACACCACGTACCCGCTGGGAATAAAATATTTTACTTATACCCGGTGACCGTTGGCAAACACCGCGAGAATTTATGATTATTATTTATTGACTTGACAAACAGTCTGGCGGGGCTTAAGAACACTTGTTAGTGGCCGAATGCAGTCGACGGTGGTACTAGTAGTATTACTACGCACACTGTAGGCAAGCTAGTAAGGCCTCGCCTATGTAAAAACTTGTACGATATGTATGCCAAAACACGTCTTTCTCGGTACAGAAGGCGATGTGTGCTTTTCTATGTGTGTGTGTGTGTGTATATATACATATATACCTGCCATTTTTATTTCCAACGCGTACATTTTCTTTTTTTATTTTTGTTCTTTCTTATTCTTTCTCTGTATTGTCACATACAGCATCTAATATACAGTATGTAAAGTGATGAGGCGATCCTATAGGGAAAACTTTTTTAATATGAATTTTAGGAGAAAATCTTATTCTTTATAAAAAAATTGGTTATATCGTACCCTCTTATGGTCAAAAAAAAAATGATTTTAAATATAAGAAATAACTTTGAAGTTGTTGATTTTCAATATGACTAAGTCCGAATGTTGCATCAGTATCGCATTACCCATGTATTTGTCGATGTTAGACAAAAGGCAAATGCCATTTTGATAATCTTTTTATTGTTTTTGTGTTTATAATAAAGGTTGCCACTAGGCTCTAACATTATTCCACATAATCTCCTCCACATCCAACGCAATCTTCGACTCTTTTTCTAAATGGTTTGTAAATGTTGTTCAACATTTCAACATTAATTTCTCTAACACCCTCTATAATCCGCATTTTTAGATAATTTAAATCATTTCCTATTGTTTCTCTGTAAACTTTTGACTTTAGGCAACCCAAAAGAAAAAAATTCATGGCAGTTAAGTCCGGTGACCGAGCTGGCCAATGTATTGGTCCATGTTGTCCAATCCATCTATTAGCAAAATGTAAATTTAGGAATTCTGCTACAATCAACGTACTATGGGCTGGACAGCCATCTTGTTGGAAGTAGATGCATCGCAATTCCTCTTGCTCAAGTGATGGTAATAAAAAATTCTGAAGTATTTCCAAGTAATTGTGTTTATTTAAATTTCCATTAAAAAAATAGGGTCCAATAATTCTGTTAAATAACTTTCCGCATTAGACGTTAACTTTTTGATACCTCTGATTTCGGACATTGCTTCCAAAATTTGGATTATCCATTGACCAATATCTACAATTGTGCGAGGAAACAGTACATTTGTTGAAAACGTTGCTTCATCACTAAACGTTAAATTTTCATATAAAATGCGATCTTCCATAGTGTTCTCACCAACCCATAAACAAAACTCGAGTCTAAAAGCGTGATCCGCATTTTCTAGGGTGTGCCTGAATCTAGGTCATATTAAGAATCAACACCTTTAAAGTTTTTTTTCTCTTATTTAAAATGATCTCTGATTTTTTTTGAGTATAAGGGGTTTCGATACAATCAAAATTCTTTTATAAAGAATAAGTTTTTTCCCTAAAATTCATATTAAAAAAAATTCTTATAGGAAACTTCATCACTTTACACATTGTATATGCATAAAATCCATTCATACAGGGCAAATTTGGAGTCAAACTGGTGCTTTTTGAGAATAGTGATATCTGCGCCACAAAAGGCATTAAAAAAACCTTTATGACTTTTTCATACCTTCTTGTTTTTTGCTTGCATTATTTTGTGTATATTAGCGAGAAAAGAATCATTATTTTTATCATTGTACAATAATTATTGATCTCAGAAGTATAAGATGTAGGACAATGTGGATTCCATTTATGTATTTCAATTAATTTTAAAAGAGAAAAGATACGGACATTTTAATTTAATTAAGGAAATTAAAGATATTATCAATTCTAAAAAGTGTCAAAAAGTGTTCGCGCTGGAATTTTATTATAATCAAGTTAAGCTCGATCCAATGTTATTGAAAATGTCACTGTAATGTAAATGTTTAAAGATATAAATTTTAGGTTCATTTGAGTAAGGAAAGATGGATTTAAGAATAATTAATTTACATTACTTGCCACATTTCAGCAGGTATTATACAATGAAATATTTTAACGCTACACAAAATATTGTAAGTTTAAATTTAGGCTTTCTGTTTTACGTGTTTTCGATTCAGATGTTACCTTAAATTACTTAATCATTTTAGGCTGTAACTTAATCCTATAAATCTAGTGTACATACATATTAAGAAAATATATAAGCTACATAATAGGAATTTCTTTAATAGTCGTTAATGTGTACATACACTTGAGTATCTATACTAAATAAAATGTTTTTCTTTCCAAATAAGATGCTTAATGCCTTTGTCGGAGCTACAAACATTTCCACTTAAGAGTAGCATGTCATCTTGTACTAATGCGTGTTTTGTCTAAATAAAGAATTCGACATCATCATTTGCATAATAAATATCTTTTAACAATCCTTAGAGAATGAGGCGATAGTTTTTTTTGTTCTAAATTGCTTGTTTTAGTCTATGCTGCGCATGCATTTGTAATTGACTGACATACAAAATGAATCATTAGGTGTACTTTTAAGAAATATGGCTAAATATCGAACTGCCTCTTACAGAACGAAGAATGTTTTTGTTTGTTCAAATTTTGCTTTGAATTTAGTAATGAGATTTTCTGAAATATATTTCGTAGTTTGAAGGGATTGATTTATAAAATTGTAGAACAAAATGTGTTAGTGAATATATAATTTATGCTATTCTTGATTATGCTACATATATCTATTATAGACAAAGTGGTGTTTTTGAAAAAAAAAAAATTAGCTATAAATAGAAGCGATCTTCGAAAAATATGTAAACATAATTTATATTAAAAAGTGATAAAACTGGCATTTGAAAACATTTGGTAATAATATATTTTAAAAGATGTAAATAGCAAAACGCTTTGTATTTGAGATTTATCGTAAAATCAGACACAACATCAGTCTATGCTTTATTGCCTGTCTACCCTTTATTTGCAAATAACAGAAATGTGGTAACATATAACCGAGACGTTAAAAGCAAATCTGTTCGTCTTTTTCTATTGAAGTCTTTATTAATAGGTTTTCGTCGATCTGGGAGAAATGTAAAGTGACTGGACTATTTGTTGACACTATAAACCCAGACTTTAAGGGCTATTTGATTTGATTTGATTTATTTTATCCAATAAATACACACAGTATAATGGACAAGTCATATAAGAATAATACAGTAATTGTACGTATGACGTAAATTCATTCAGAGTCTAGTTACCAACAGGATTGAAAAACAATAATATTGTCCATCATATGGAAGGAAACCTTTTGGAAATGAGATCAGAGTTCATGATTTCGACATATCTTTTTAATAGAAATATCGAGGTGAAAATCACGGATTGGGGAAGCTGGAATCAATCCAACCATAGAGATAGGTTTGGAGAATTGATCTAGTTTAGAGATGGATCAAAACCCAGAAACACGACTGAAACTGGAATCTACAGCGGGGGGAGAAATACAATGATCACCCTTCTATTAGAAAAATATGTAACGCTCTCACAAGCAGAGGCATATGCAATATTGCATTGTGTAATTCAAATCAATCAGAGATCTTATGAATATGAGTGGATCTATACTGCAACAGACAACCAGGCGCTAATGAGGCCACTAGTGAACCTCAAGACAGAATCAAAACTGGTTTGGTAATGTATTCGGGAATTGAATAGATCGCAATAAAGTCACTTGGAGAACATACTGCAGCTCAGAAAAAAGCACATCTTCACATTGTAACAAACCCCCTAACAGGAGACTATACACGCAAAAGAACACCTTCAGGAAATTGGGATCAATGGAGGTACGAATTGCAGATTGTGTAAAAGGATGACAGACCGCTTACCTTATTCTGTATCAGCGCGAGGCTTTGGAAGCAAAAAAGATAGGCAATTTTTGGAAAGGCAAAGATAAATCTAGAGAATTACTTAGATCAGCCAGTCATAGACCTTTAAGGTAAACATGGACCACCTAGTGTTTACCCTTAAAGGCGGGGGGATCCACCCAATCCTTACTTAGTAGGGCAACGGACGACGCACCTGTCATTTATATAAGTGGGAGGTTGGCATGCCCGCCGACCGTTGGCCTGTGCGGGAGGCATGCCCAGGTGGGCTTTATGCGCAGCCCTAGCCGTTGCAGGAGACCCTATCCCAGATTTCTGGCTAACAGGCACTGCGGCTGGCATTCTAATTGGGTAGAGCTTGGGCTCGGCCGCGGACCGTCTTATAGGTGTGTGAGGCGTGGGGATGAGTCCGACACAGTCAGATGACGTTGACCACCCAGCGTTCACCGATAAAGTCGGGTGCATCTACTCTATCCCTGTGGTGCTACACGCAGGGCAATGGTCAATGCATGTAGAACTTTCTATGGGTGAGTCTCGGCCTACCGGTCGTCAGCGTCAGCCTGTACGGTGGATGACGCATGGGCGAAGCTCGAATGAGATAGGTTGTCGACTGATCCTAGGCGCGAACTCGCATCCGTCCGATGTGCCCTACCCCAGGTTCTCTGGGTAACAGGCGCTGCGCTGGGCGGGTGCAATGTGAATTGGGTATAGCTTTTGGGCTCGACCGCAGACCGTCTCTGTAACGGGACGGGTTTTCTTGTCTGGAAACTTTTGGGGATGGTCAGCCCAAATTCAAATAAGACAAAGCCAAATTCCGTCTCACAGACAACCCCTCCTGCTCTTTTGACCGGCGAGCCACTGCTGAGGAACAAACTTTTTGTTCGGTAGCGAATGGTTTTAGCAAATTTAACCAAAGATGTTTCCCAACGGTGTTTTTCTGCTCGAAGCAGGGCCGTTAGTTAGCCTAAGGATTGTCGACTTGCCCACCTCGTCGACTTTCTCTTACCAAGGTGATAACTTCCTCTCCAACCCCTTATTATGGGTACCAAATAAACTTCTTTCGAGCTTGGTATGATGAAATAATAGAATGATTACTTTTTACACTAATATATTGAATAAATTTTGTGACAATAGAGTTAAACTAACAATCTATAAATTTAATAAAATAACAAGCAAAAGACAAAACGAGACACAACTATTTGAATGATATTTTAAGCTTTTCTTGATAATGTTGATTAACTTAAATTCTAATAATTCTTACTTACAGAATTATTTATTAAGGGAGAGAGAGAGCGAACGAGTTACGATTTTTACGTAATTGCAATGGTTAGATTTAAGCAGAAATTTTACATCCTACCGGCCGATGTGGGTAATTAATTCTTCCCGTATTCCAAATTATAAGGCACAAAACTTACACAACACTCACAAAAATTTAAATAAAGAAAAGGGGGAATTTAAACGAATTTAGCACAAAATCACTAGTCACCTCTCGAGGAAAGCTTTTGCTTAGTGTTTTCGAATTTTTAGGCTTATTTTAATTGCAAAATTTTAAGATTTTAATTTTTTTAACTTTAAGATATGGATACGCCCGGACGAAAATGGGGACGCGTGCTTATTCCTGAAGCTTATTCGAAGGACCGCGGACTAATTAATTCAAAACAGCAATGTTAAGGGTTTTTATAAACTTTGATTGTGACATCATTTTGCACCGATAACTAGTTTCGCTTCTCTTTACAGGAGGGCGCAAGAATGATCGAAGGCGTTATTTTTCTGATCTTCATACGCCCTTCTTGAGAGTAACGTGGGATCCGCTGGTCAGCATTTGTAACATACAATAAACAAAGAAGCAGATAATATACAAAGTAATACCACATGATCTTAATTACGCGAGTCTTTAAACGAAAATAGACTATTATTTCCTGTGAACTAGACGCTGCTCAGCAATGCACAGTAACCTATCATCATCGTATTATGAAATGAATTTAATAAACTTTGTATTATACAGGATGGAGTTTCGAATTCTTAAATCTCGTAGGTTGGAGAAATCCTTACACGGTCGGGAAGGTTGCGACCAGACAGCTTTCTCTGTGCTCGGCTTTTTAGCCATGCGCCTCCTACCTGGTAGGGTATCGAGTGATCGATCCCGAATGGTTATCCCTCAAACGTGGACGAGGGAACTCATACGGACATGGGGAGCGGTGGCTAGTCGGTGGCCTTCCGATGGTGTCGGACTGGTGCGGGCAGTGCTTCCAAGAGGGTGAACCGCTCGCTAATCTTAGTGTGAGCATGTTCCCTTTGATTTTGGGAGCGGGGGGGGGGCTTTCCCCCTATCCCCGCTGGGCTCTCAGACACACTTCCCCCTTTTAATCCTAAATTAGTAGAAGGTACCAGGACACTAAACTGAGAAAAATATTTAATAATCATAAATAAAAATATAATTATCGTAATTAAAAAGTTCAGCTGAATAGGGACAAAGCAACAAATTACTTAGCACTAGTAAAAAGAGATTCTAAACACTGATACTAACAGAAGCAATCTAAGTTACTTACGGTCTGTTTCATACCGGTAACTTATGAAGTTACTGATGCTAATTGAACTGAAGTAGTTAAGCCAAAGAATATGTGCAGTTGCGGTAAGTAAAAGATTTGTCCATGTCAAGTAGATGTATTACTATGAGTGAACTATTCTATACTGGCTATCACACTTTCATAATTAATACAAGCTATTTGGATTACTTGTGATAAGAAACCAATATCATTAATGCACGTTCACTAAATACCTGATATATAAAAGGTAATGGTTTGCTACAAATATGCAATATACTTACTTTAAATTTGTTGTTCAATGGTGGTTAGTGTACGAAACGAGGAGATTTAGTAAATATTTATTAAATAGCTTACTGTGTACTCTGTGTGAATAACTGATAAAGTACAAAAAAAAAAGCTCCACAAATCTTCGATTATTTATACAACCGCAACTATAAGTACTGCGTACCGAGCAATGCGTTATTCAAAATTGTTTGCAAATAATTTTTAATTACTATTTCAGTGTGCTGTAGCTTCGATTGCATTAATAATCGAAGACTAAATTCGCATTTAATTTGCTAAAGATGGTACACAATACTTATTACTTAAGAAAAAAAAAGCAGTATTATTAGTAATAGTTTTATTTTGTATAGGGCAAACACAGCGACTACTTGATATGAATGTAATTTAATGTTTAAGTTACATAATAACAACAAAGAACAAGTAAATACCCGAATAACCTGAACAGACGTTTCAAAACAAGCTTTAGAAGGATAACAATTACCCCAGCTGATTGCATAGAATCCTTATACAACTTGCTGATACTCTTAAATGTTTAATACATTCTAATATATTGTTTATGATTATGAAGGGTGCATACCAAAAGATGATCTACGTATGTTACCTCTGTAAAATTCATTTAAGAAGTAGAGTTGAAGCCCTAAGATGAAAGCAATTCTTCTATTTCTAACTTCTAACACAGGTATTATCGAGTATTAATAACACCTTTATTAAGCACGAGAGATTTATCCGTCTATCGCGTGTACGTGATTCAACACTTATTATATATTTCACACTTATGACGGTTATGCGCAAAACACAGTAGAACTACCAAGGTTCCCCAAAAACACACGAGGTGCAGCAAAACTCAAATAATCATAGTTGTGGCAAGTTGCTACTTATTTATGAAAATACACGAGTTTAATAGGAATTAGTATTATTGTTAGTTATAATTAGTATTACTGTTATTGTACTAAGTATATGCTGTAGTTAGATGCAGTACCAATAGTCACAAGTAATACGTTACTTACCACATATCAACAGTTTGATTACAATTATTACACAAGAATTTGTCAGGGACGGTGTATAATAGCCGATAATAAGAGCACTATTTACAGTAAGAACTTGCATTCAGCAAACTGCAGGTATTAATTGAGGAGAATAATTGCAAGTAAAACTTTGTTTATTGTAAATGATATTTTATCAAGTAAACACTTTACTTAACCCATTTTTCTCAGTGGGGAATAGCTGGTATAACTTAAATGTTTAACAAAATTGAAGATTGAGCAGAAAAAATCCACAGGTTGCCGTGCTTCTGGAAACTTCACGTTAGATGGCTCCCATAACTGCAATAAAAAAAAGAATTGATTCGTTTAAAACTTTTCAAGAGCAACGTATATGCACGTAGCGTTTTCTTCTAGCAAAGTGCTCTCGCGTTTTCCTTTAAAACCATAACAATGGGCATGTTGTACATACCTAATGTACTTTTTGCGATAATAAAGAAGGTGAAAGAGTCTTCGGCCACTCCATACACACACGCACACACCTGAGGTGTAACCTTACCGGTACGTGAGCGCGTATTATGAATATATCCAGAACGGTACGGCGACAGCTCCCAGACATGTAACAATGCCTTAAATCCAATGCGTCGCGCTATAATTGTTTTCGTTATTTCTTTTACGGCGTCCTTTCGTCGTTATGTCGCTGAATTAACGGCCCGCCGACTGGAAATTATGGGCATATTTTCGGCATTGTTTTGAGAGACGTAACGCGAAACGGGTCTTTTCTCTCCGCTTATGATTGGTACCTTCGGGGTCGGGTCGCAATAAATTTAAAATAGCGCACGTAAGTTAGAGAGTGTTCTAGGCGTTCGTTGGTTGTGGCGTTGGGTCGGTTGCCGTGCTGTTATTATGAATAAGTGTCGCGGGGAATGCGACCAAAAACTGCAGACAGATTAATCATTCCGCTTGTTTAGGCGCGGGGAAAACATATTCATTAAGATGTGAGATGTTGATGTTGCGATAAAAAAATACATGCGAACATAAAAATCGCTACAACGGACACGAAAAATAGGACGCCCGTGTGTTAATTTGAAGCTCTCGCAATTGGACCTCCAACCTCTTCGTTTTGCGCTTTCTTTTCAAATTTATGCTTGTTTACGACGGTTATTAAAAGCTGTAAAAAATTCAGTATCCGACTTTTTTCGGTTTTTATTTTTTGATGAAATTCTGCGGTTATTCTTATTTTCATACACTTGCCCATTTTGGCTGTGGATTGAAATTAGGTAATATAAATTATAATCGCTTCGTGTGGTCGTGGTTTTAGCGAAATTATAATAAAATTCCGATAAAAATTTAAATTTTTTATTTTACGTTTTGCCGATGCGCACATCGACTTTTTCAGAAATGTCCAATAATAATAAAAAAAAACGGTGTGGATTCGGAAACAAGATGCTGTTAGCGTCGTTTCAAAAAAGATTCTGTGAACATTTTAATTTAAAACATAAATCAAAAGAATTACAAAAGAATGCACCTATTCTCTATTAATATTATCTAATTCCGGGGTGAGTGAACACCGAGAGAAAAAAAGTGTTGTATTAACTAATAAAATGGTGTATTGAACACTTTTTTTCGTTTTCAATATGAGCAATGATATCTCAGTGTTAATGCAAAAACGTAAAAAAATGTAAATTGCGTTAGTTAACTGAATAATAATAATGTTATAAGAAAACAGACTACGCGTGATCTTTGAAACATGTACTTAATTTTCATTAACAATTTCTACCTGCTAATGATAATACAACAACATTATCCCAACACATTTACTTGTTGTACACACACGAAGTAATAATTGGCTCTGTAATTTTATAATATTGGTTTAGCACTATAAAATGTTGATTCAAAACTTATATTGTTTCATTTAACCTACCTTTAGGATTCATCGAATGACTATTTGCATGTAATTCAACACGTTTAGGTGGTTATACGAAAAAGACTTTCTTGTTAGTGGAACCATTTTCGATTTTGCTTAAAATCACGTTACTGATCGGGCGAGTTTTTAATTTCATCGATGGATCCATCGAATTACTGTATCATTAATGTATTAAACAGAGATATACTGTAATCGATGGATCTATCGATGAAATTAAAAATCCGCCCGCACATTCAGAAATTAGTCCATTGATAGTAACGCATAGCTATATATTGCTTAATTAGGAAGACTATAGTAGGTAATAGAAGAAAAGCGTTTATGGCATTATATACTAAACTTATATTAGCTTAATAACATAACTAAATTACAAAGGTTTTCTTCATACATTTGAAAGGAAAGTACAATTTAACGTTTCATAATAAATCATTAATAACAACATTTAACCCCAAAATAGTTATCAGCATTTACCGATTTCGTAATATTACCACCAATAATCATTATTTTCAACGGATTGGTTTTAATCATCATTAATCGATTTACTTAAACAATTAGAGGCAAAATGTTTTTAGGGATGATATTTATCACATATTTTACCAATAAGCTGGACAACTGTTTGCGCGCATGCGTAAAATTACAGACGTGGTACACCGACCTATTCGAGAATTGTTCGAATCCCTTACAAACGATCTTATTGTGAATTTGCCGGACACCTCTTTCCATTGATCTTCCATCCTTGTGCGGCCCTTGGGTGAAACGTGTCTTCTGTCTTGCTCCTGCATCCGGCTGTCGATCGCTGTGTTTTCCAGCGTAATTTAAATATTATTTAAAATTTCTCGAACTTCCTTTCCTATACAGTGTAACAGCGTCGCTGCTTGTATTTCGGCTGTTTTCCCACTGCAACCACTCGCGGTAGAATATAATTCCCAATCTTCTTGAATTGCCTCCAATTTTTTGCTAGGTCGCCTCCATTTTCATCTTCTCGGTTGAGATATATTCTCCATTTTGTTTTGTTCCTTTCTGACACTTTTTTTATAATTTGTTGCACTTTTCTTCTTTCACTGATTTTTTTTTTGTATTTTGTTTGTTTTTTATTTTGACTGCGCCATGTTATATATATATATATATACTCCGCGATGGGTTTTGATTATCTTTATTATTCAATATTAATGTTACTGAAACTTACAAACATAGGTCTTATTGCTACGGAGGTTGCGATCACCTATATGTAATAGTATTAAATATTACATTTCATTGAGTTAACACCGATAGTAAAAATTTAAGAACACCGTTTTTAAATGTCAAATCGACAATTTGTGGATTAAATCAACAAATAAAATATTGTTACGCCTGAACACTATTAATCTTGTTAAATTAACTTTAAATGTGCAACATATAAATATGTTTGTTTCAAATAGGTGCATATGATTTACTTAAATGCAACATGGTTAAATCAATGCTCAAATCGTGACACTACGAAAAATGTTGAAATAACCATTTCATTCCTCTCAGTGAATATAGAAATTAATCTCGATAACAATATTTTAATAAAGATGGTATTTCCAGTATTTCTATATAGTTCTCTACATATTTGGCAGTCAAAACATAAATTAGAGACCTTATGTAAAGCTGAAAACTGATGCAGTTACATTCTAATACGCAACTTATCGAGGAATTGCGAATGACATTGTTGTAGAATTCTCACACGAACAAATCGTTGCATTCAATTGAAAACCTCTCCATGCCTAACGGCTCAACGTTTCGGTTATTAAGATAATAATAGAAGGCGTTTGAACTTGCATAAATGATGTAGGCACTAATATGGACAGATTAAATCAGTTTTTGCCGCGAGCAAATCTCCGTCTCATGATTGGAGAAATCGATTGCCGGTTCTTATAAGGAGATCGTACTATTAGAATTGCGGGCAAACTTTGCATACA
Organism: Protaetia brevitarsis; assembly: GCA_004143645.1. Classification (NCBI taxonomy): domain Eukaryota; kingdom Metazoa; phylum Arthropoda; class Insecta; order Coleoptera; family Scarabaeidae; genus Protaetia; species Protaetia brevitarsis. The sequence goes on along the minus strand of RXPK01000224.1, from coordinate 1,599,008 downwards.
ATCGCGCAAAATTTAAAAAAAAACGATTCTTTTAACGGTAAATTATTATTTCAGCCGCTCACTTGTTATGTAGATTAAAAGATTTTTAATTCTTGACCCGCTGATTGCCGTTTTGAATAAATAATTCCACGACAATATTAATTGTTAGTTTAGCTGTTTCCTCGCGTTTAGTTAATTCCATAATGAGAGGTTATTCGATAGAGAAATGATGACAAGTATCAAGTACTGCGGCATCTAAATTACTAATTTTATACGGGAGCACGTTATGGACTGACAACACGGTTTCAACGTCTCTGAAGGCAATGTTTCAATTCACTCGAGAATATTTCCTTCGCGTACGTGAACGGAATAATTTATATTAAATCTTGGCGAGTGTGAAGTAGTACGTTGTAGAAGGTATAATAAAACTACCGTGCAATTGTTTCCTTTCTGACATTTTAATGCTTGAGGTAGATGAAAGCTGAAGTATGTAGAAAAGGAAAAGGAAACATTAAAGTTTTTAAAAAGATTGTATGAAAATTGTGTATAAAACACTGAACTGAAACAAAAAAAATTAATATCACGGCTATGGTACAATTCTAATGTTATTAGAATATGTGGGAACATTAATCAGCTGCCTAGGTGCTTAAAATACGTTGTACATATTTTGTAAATACCAATATTTTTTACTGACTATAATCATTATTATATTTTTTTTTGTTAGAGTACTTATAAAGTACTTTTAAAACTCACTAATACCGATTTTATTCAAACAGAAAATCTATGCGACGATCTTTGGTAATAGCAAATTTATCTATAACTCTTAGAATAAAATTTCAAATACTTTCGTTTCAAATTCTTTTCTTCAGAAATCATCGTCAATGCATAAAGTCTTTCTTGTGTCATACTGTTTATTAAGAAAGTGTTTAATCTTTTTAAAGTAGAAAAAAAGATATTGTTCTGCATCAGCAGATGTCATTGGAATTGTCCATGAAAGTATGAGTAAGACTTAATTATTTCCTGATGGACATTTTTAGGAAAATAGAAGCTGTTCTCTTGGAAACAGTAGCTTCTTCTAAATGGTGTTATAAAACGACGTCCTATTCACCACTAAAATTTATTAATCCAAATTCGAAATACATCTGCTAAACTACTGCGTTACTGCCGCTAAACTTTTTCGGCAAACGTTCGTTTATCGAACGGATCCGCTATTAAACTTTGCACTGACCCCTGAATTCATTATTATTAAAAATTAAAAGAATAGAAGCACGTTTAAGACACAAATATAGCTTGTACAACGTAACGCAATCTTTTTAAATTATCAGATTATTACATATTAAACATATAAACAGCGCGATGTACCTTTTAACAAATTAATGCGATCTGAAACTCCACAAACTTCGATTATTAGGCAACCGAAACTACAAATACTAGCGTACCGATAATGCCATTAAATCGAAATTGTTTGCAAATAATTATTTTTAATTACTATTGCAGTGTGCTTGGATTAATAATCGAAGATTTGTGGAGCTTAGATTCGCATTTAATTTGTTAAGATGGTACATTATTCATTCCTACCTAAAAATTCGATGTTGGTGAGTTAAAATTAGATAAAATTGGTATATACGACCGCTTGGTTTGCACCTACGCTGTAACCTTAAGAAGAAAAGCGAAAAAAAGAAATACTTTCGCTAGCCTATGTGATGTATTCTTTTGAGTTCTTAATATGTTGTAGTAGTTGTGGGTAGTGATTATATTATCTGTAGTGTTTTGATGATTCGCGACGTCTCCAAGTAAGCGAAAAATATAAGTAAATACTTTAATAGTGTTTTTTATATGTTATTCTATGTCTACCGATCATAATTTTTACCAAACCACATACCCAAACAACATGTAAAGAATGCAACTCGATACAGGGGGTATAACATAGTACAATAAGAGAATGTACTTTAAGTAATAATATACCTATATTCACATGCAATGTCAGTTTGAAAGAATCCATCGCTTAACAATTGCTCAACGCGTTAAAATCGTTGAATTGTTCTACAATCTACAGCAATAACAATTCCGTATGAACTGTGTATAGATTCTTACGATGAAGCTAATCATCCTACTGAACGAACAATTCGTTACGTAGTGACAAATTTTTAAAAAACTGGAAGCATGGGAGATAGGTTGGGCCGTGCGCATCATTGTGGCGCATGTTCAGTCGAGAATGTTGTTGAGTGACGGTGTGGCTGAAGACCCCGTTACCGTTCACAGGCTTTGTGCTTTTCTTATGTCTTCCTTTGGTCCATTTTGCATAAAGATTTGCACTTACACCGTTATGAAATCTAGTTAATACAAGAACTGAAGCTTAATGTTCATGGACAGTGAAGAATGTATGAAACTTATGAAAAAATAAAAAATTAACATTGCCTAGAGAGAATGAATTAGTTATTTTAAGTACTTAGTAGTATTAGAGGTATAATCTTAGAGAAATAAGAAAAAGTGCACCAAGTACACCACTGAAGATGAAGTGAAAGTGGATTTAAGAAAAGTGGAAATATGATGAGACGGGAAACCTTTCTAATACGCTGTTTCTGTACGTGTTATAAATATCTCAAAAGAGAAAAACGGCTCTCAAAAGCATTAAAACACCTTTCCTAATATCAAAGTTAGAAAGAAATGTAACCGTATTCAATGAGTGACAAAAAAGCATATGCGTCAACACCAAGGACGTCTCATAGCGTTTTTAACAAATAGCGCTGTCGGGCGCCCTTGGCGCATTGATAGCCTTAGGTACATCTGGCAGCTTAGCGCCATCAGCGCCGAGCGCTTCTCTATTTTGGTCTATAGACAGCGCTATATTTACGTCGAATTGATTTTTTTTGTCGCAAATTCCCACTATCATTTTTTTGCACTTATTGTTTTGTGGGGAGAGGGCCGAAAAAAAACATTTCTAAAAAGTAAATGTGTAAAGTGATAAGTTTTATGACTTTTGCAAAAAAGTACACCGTTAATTAAGTTCGATTTATGTTTCCAGATGTTTATTACGTGTTGCTTCTGAAAACAGATAGAAAAGACAAAATTGTGGTACATTATCAAGGCAAAGCTGGAAGCTTTAACCTTGTTAGACACATCGGATTGTAAAGAGATACGTTGTAACAAAATAAAAGTAAAGAACAGTTACCCGAAATATAAGCCTCAAACATGTTATAAATTCCACGAACATAAATATTTACAGCCTACATGTTTAGAGCGTCATAATTGTTCATTATTTTAATCGAAATCATTAACTGTTATATTATAACTGAACTTAGCAAGATACAGAGGCTTGCGTATTTAGGAATAGCAGGAGTAATAAGGACTACTCCTACAGAAGCATTGGAATGGCTCATAGACCTGCCTCCTCTCTATTTGCTGATAATGGGCAAGGCAAGAAAGGGGCATCTCAGACTGCAAGAACTACCAACCGGCAGATACGCAAGATTCGGACACAATAATATTGCCCATCATGTGGAAGGCGACCTTTTGGGCATGAGATCAGACCACATGGTTTCAACATATCTTTTTAATAGAAATTCGAAAGTTGGAATTAATCCAACTACAGAAACATCTTTGCGGAATTAATTTGGTTTACAGACAAATCAACAACCGAAAACGGGAATGGAGATGGTATGTGCTCTAGGGTAAGAAATACAATGACCACCCATCCACTAGGAGAATATGCCACGGTCTTCCAAGCAGTGACGTAAGCAATATTGCATTGTGCAATGACAGCCAGGAGATACTGGGGCCACTAGTGAACCCGAAGATACAATCAAGACTGGTTTGGGAATGTATTCGAGGACTGAATATACGCCTGACAAGTCACTTTCCTGTAGGTACTCGGACATTCAGCAAACGAAAGAAACGAAAAAGCCGACGAGTTATCAAAAAAGAGGATCATCTGCTTCATATATAGGCTCAAAACCTGTTCTAGGAGTGTCTAGAAACACAGCACGAGAGCAGGAAAGAAGATGGGTCAAAGAAAAGCATAAAGAACACTGGAATAGCACACTCAGGCAAATTCATGGTAAGACTTTTATTAAGGGACCATAAAAAAAGATGGTTGACGAACTACTGCATCTCAAGCAAGCTTGAAACAAGATTTAATTACCGACTTGGAGTAATGGATCTTTGAAAATTTGTAATGAGGTGACATGGAACGATTGGCAGGATGAATGGGACAAATTTACAAGAACAAAGGCCAAATATTATACTAGAATTTGCCCTAAGGTAAACAAATCGCCATAGTTTAAAGATTTGATTATATGTAGATCATATATTACGACGATTTGTAGGCTACGTTTTAGTCATTGTCTTACTCTCGCTCACCTCTATAAAATTAATATCCTCGAGTCTCTCTTATGCGACTGCTGAAGTCTTGGAGATACAAATAACATCTTCTTTGAGTGTTAGAAACATCGAAATGAATCATCAACTTTATACTTGGAGTTAGAATAAGACAGGAATTGCACCTCACTTGAGTATATATACGATTTTGGCAAATCTAAATGTGAATAGAGTCAAACCTCTTGCACTTTCAGCAACTTGCTTAGCGATATTAACTGTACACTCTAAGACAATGATACTCCAAACTGTGGTACTGGTAATGCTGCAAACTTCTCCTAGACCCCTCACCACAAACTGCACTAAACTGGACGTACGTTTCGATAGCTAAGCTATCATCATCAACAGAAACACTGAACTCAGGAGTCTAGGAGAAGTTTGCTGTACACTCTAACATGATTTCCTTTAGTTTCTCTGGCTTCACAATCAATCCTGCTTCTCTTCTCTTTTTTGGCCTTTTGTTTTATGTTTTCCAATGCCATTTCTGTGTATGCTGCAACGGGTACTGTAGCTAGAAGAATCTTTCCTTGTGTTGTTTGTTTTGCCCTTATTCGGTTTTTGTTACCTTCTTCGAGAGGCAAGCACTCACTATTAATGCAGATAAGACAAATAACCCTTCCGTAGGGAGCTGAGTTACTGGTTAGTGACTGGCTGAAATGGTTACTGCCAGAGGCAAAGAAAATGGATTCATCATAATCATCATCATCACCTTTATTAAGGGACAATAAAAAGGATGGTTGACGAACTACTGCATCTCAATAGGAATTATCTTCGCATCGTAAGAGGTCTCTTAACAGGAAAGTGTACACTGAAGGCGACCCTACAGAAAACGGAGACAACACTGAGATACCAACTGTAGACAGTGTAATGAAGGAAAGAGGACGTTTACCACATTCTGTGTGAATGCGAGGCTCTGGACGCAAGAAGGCAGGCAATTTTTGGCAGGCCAAAAATAAACATAGAGGATTACTTCGATTAAGCAGTCAGAGACCTGTACAGATTGGAATGGCTGGTATGGTTTAAGGGGTAAAAGAAATGGGAAACTAAAGAGACTGCAGTGTTTCCAGAGACTCCATGTCAGACAGCTCCCACAACAACAAAAAAAAGACCGGAATCATTAACAGCTGCTTCGCTACACTTCATTTTGCCTGGCTGAAATGCATAAACCTTAACAAAAACCATAAAATGCATGTATCGGACATATTTTAAACGATTTTCATTGTAGGTCATCAAAAAAACAATTACTGCTTGTTAAAATACCGATCGATTGTCTCGCATACGTTTCTATAACGTTTAAAAGTGCATAACAAGCACGCCATTAAAACATTGAACGTTATTCTCGGTAATATGCATGCGAGGATTCGTTAATACTGATTTTCCTTCGCGGAGATTGCGCATCTTTCACACAATCGCTCAAAACGTACCAACAACAACTTGCTCCCGAGGATGGTGGCTCTTTTCTTCTCGTGTGTATGTTATGTATATTGTTGCGATGCCAACAAAGCGTCATAAAGAACTGTTTTGTTGGTATTATACGGCCGTTACATGCAGGAGATGTTGCGCCTCTTTGACGAGTCGTTGGTTGTCGATTAACAGGAATTTTTTTTCGGTGGATTTATAGGCTCCCTCCTTAATTGTCGCTGTTTGTGCGTCCTCCGTACGGTTTGTACGAGAAGCCGACACTGGTTGCAACGTGCCCTCGCGGTATGATCGCGAAAAGGAGCGTCGTCGTTTAAGGAGAAGAAACGGTGCTGCCGCGGCATGGAAGCATTGAATGAGACGTGGGTATAGGTACACTGCGGAATAAATATATCCGGACACTATAAAGAGAGTATATGCATGGGGATTTCGTAAACGGTGAAAGATAGTAGTAGATTAGATTAGATTAGATTTTATTAATCCTGTGATCTACATATAGATATAGGACAAGTCAAATAATCCAGTGTAATACATATATATATATACACATATAAATACAAAAACATTACTTGTAAAACACTCACCATGCAAACAACGCAAACAAACATAGTAAATTAAAATCTAGTATAATACTTGTAAGTAATCAATTCTAACTACTAAAACAACGTGTTTTAACCTACTCTTCAAAATGCAACTTAGCAATTATTATTATGAAATTTAATATTATTTATGATTAACACATTTTACCTAATTCTTATATTAAGCTGCTACAATCAACGAAGACAAAAGAAAATGAAATTAATAAATACATATATACATACAAACATACAACACGTTAAAAGCAATTCTATGTCAACGTCCCGGTGGTAGATGATCGCAAGAACTCCTCAACAGAGTAAAAGGTGTGACATAGCAGATACTGCTTGAGCTTATGGGTAAAAGGACCCAACTGGCTGGTAGTTTGAATATCCACAGGCAAGGCATTGAACAGATATTTGCCCGCATACGTCGGGCTTCTTTCAAAGAGGGTGGTTTTATGTAGGTCGGTCCGCAACAAGTTGCCATGTCTCGTACTATAATTATGACAATCAGAATTGTGTTCAAGAATTTTATATTTCTTAATGTACATAATGAATTTGTAGATGTAAATGCATGGAAAAGTAAGTAAACGGCTAGTTTCAAATACTGGTTTGCAGCTAACATTACGTTTTAATTTGAAAATTAATCTCAACAATCTTTTTTGCAAAACAAATACTCTCCTCCAACCGGACGTGTAACCCCAAACATTTACATTGTAAGACATGACCGAATAAGCCAACGCGTAATAGACATTCAATAAAGCTTTTTGGTTCATTAAGTTTTTTAATTGCAGTAAAACCCAGTAAGCGGTCCCCAACCTGCCACAAACATGATCCAGATGATCAGCCCACCTCATATTGGCATTGACGTACACCCCAAAAATTTTTGTTGCTTCAACACAATAAATGACATTATCAATTAAAGAGATATTAAAATTTTGAATTTGTTTTCTGTTATGGGGTTGCATACATACGGTTTTGTTTAAGTTGACAATTAATTTGTTGTTAGAACACCACGTGATAAAAGCCCGAGACGCAAGGTCAAAATTAATTAGTAACTCGGATGAATTATTGCCTACAACAATAATGGTGGTATCATCCGCATAAGATATGACCTCATTAGGCCCAAGAAATCAGGCAAATCATTAACGTATAGAGAAAAGAGTAAGGGCCCCAACACGGATCCTGCGGGACACCAACCCAAACCGACTCTATCCGAGTATATAGTATTCACTTTAACACATGCCTGGCGTCAGACAGATATGAAATAAGCATTGGAGGAAGTTATCCCTAAAGCCAAGTGCGTATAATTTCTGACGAAGTATATCGAGATTGATCGTGTCAAAAGCTTTAGTAAGATCAAACTGCAAGATAGCAACATATTTACCTTCTTCCAAACTCACGTGAATACGGTCAACTAAATTACCCACAGCCGTCTCTGTAGACCTACCCGCACAGAAACCGTGTTGGGCCCACTCACACGTTATACTTCTGTAAGAACTTCTATACCCTGTTATACACCACTTTCTCAAAAACCTTGCCCATGATGTCCAATAAAGTGATGGGTCTGTAATTGCACACCACGCTCGCATCCCCCCCTAGTAGTAGTAGTAATATTTATTGTTGGAAGCTGCATAGCATCAACATAGTCAAAAAATGTACATACATGTAACATATAAAACAATACTACATAAGAAATTCCTCAATTGAGTAACAGTTCCTCTCCAGAAGAAATGCCTTAAGTTCTTGTTTAAACCGATATTGGTTGGGAGAGTCTCTAATCTGTGCAGACAAACTATTGTATAATTTGCAGCCTTGAAAAATAAAACTTTTTTGATACCGACTAGTACGATGGCTCGCTGGCTGCAACAAGTGCCCGTGTCTAGTATCGTAGCCATGATTGATCTGCGTAGATAAAAAATATTTAGATTTTTATGTACATAGCAGCAGGTAACAAATATATATAAAACCGCCACAGTCAGCAAACGCAAGTCCCGAAATGCTGATCTACATGACTGCATTCTATGTAATTTTTCAATTATTCTTATTGCATACTTTTGTAATAAAAACACTCTAAAAGCGTGCGTGCTGTTTCCCCAATTCATGATGCCATACCTAATGAGGCTTTCTATTGTGGAGTGATAAACTATCATCAGCATTTCCCTGCTACATTGCTGGGAAATAAATTTTAGCGCATAACAGTTTTGTCTAAGCTTCCTACATAAATCGTCTATGTGAACATCCTACCGCAATTCCGCATCACAACTCAAACCCAGTGTCCTCTGCGACTGACACACCATGATATTATTATTGCGGCATAGTTGAATACATGGCGGATTTATTTTATTTAAAGTAAAAGAGATTAAAGATGTTTTAGTAATATTTAAAATAAGTTTGCTGTTAGTAACCCAGTCCACTACGGCTTTATAGATATCTGAAATATTTTTGTTTAAAGATTCAAAGTTTTCATTACGAATTAAAATATTGGTATCATCCGCATAGCAGATTACATCAATATTCGTACTCTGTGACAACAAACAATTAACCAAGTCATTCGCAAAGACAATGTATAACAAAGGACCTAGGATTGAGCCCTGAGGTATCCCGCATGTAACCTGTAAGCTACTCCCACATACTCCATTAACACGAACACATTGATACCTATCCAACAGGTATGATCTCAATAAATCACAGGCTAATCCTCTCACCCCATATCTCTCTAATTTGTACAATAAGAGTTCGTGATTAACCATATCAAAGGCGCGCGTCAAATCCACACTCAATCCAACAACATACTGTTTCCGATCTAAAGCGGTAACAACCTTATAATGATATTCGCACAGCGCCATTTGAGTACTTTTCGATTTCACAAAACCGTGTTGTTCACTGTAAAAAATGATGATAATTGCATCTCGATTGCCATTTCAAAAAGCTTAGAAAACCCCGTCAACAAACTAATTGCTCTATAGCTATTATAATCATTAGGATCCCCTTTCTTGAATAATGGACACACAATAGCCAGCTTACATCTTTCAGGAAAAATTCCTGTAGATAAAATTAAATTAATAACATGCATTAAAGGTATGCTTAAATTTTGTTTACATTTTTTAATCAAATTATTTGAGATGTTATCAGAACCACTGGAATTCGAGCATTTTAATTTATCAATTAAATTTTCCGTTTGCGTCAATGATAAAGGATAAAACTATAGAGACTTACCATTCAAATTTAGGTATTTACATAGAAAGTCGTAGTTGACAGGTGTAGGATTACTATTTGTTCCTACAGCAGTAAAATGTGCATTAAGGCCGTTGGATACCCTAATATCGGGAAGTCTAATATTGTTTGTAGTTTTCACCACAATATCACTATTCTTAGAGGGCTTGTCACGGAAGCTATTAATAATATTTCAAACTGCTTTGGATTTGTTAGAGGAAACCTGAATTTGTCGATCATAAAATGTTTGTTTTTCTATTTTTAATTTACGTAGGTACTGGCTCTTTATTTTTGCATATTGTTCATTATAAGATTCATTAATTGTAGCAAGATCACGCAACCCATTCATCTGATTTTTCAACTCCAGCACTTGTTTAGAATATTTTACTTCACGCTTTTCAGTTTTAGGTTTAATAGTTTTATATGGGAAACATAATTCAAAGTAATATGTTATTGTGTCGACTTACTTCACGACACATAGAAAGATGGTTAAATTAGAGAGAAGTTGCGCAATTATGTGAGCAACAAAATTGTGTTGAGAAATTCAAAATAACATAGTTTTTGAGATATTAAGGAAAAAGTGAAAATCGTGAAATTTTTATTTATTTCTTGTTTAGTGAGGTTATTTGAACAGATAACGAAAAACGAATAATATCTTTTTAAGGCGTTTTATTATTCTTTATCACATGGTCTTATAAAAAATACAATACCACGTTTCGTACATTTGGAATCATCTTCAACTTTATTTTTTCAAATACACATCAATGGCCAAAAGGGCATCCTTGGGTAGAGCTCACGTTTCTCTTTTCTGTGATACAAGGTTTAGGGCTGTTGTTTTCAAAAAATAAAAGAGTAATAAGCAAAAAAAACCTTTTTTTCTCACGGCAGGCTGTGGCTAATGACAGTGAACAGTACCAAACAAGTGAATATTAATGACCTGTCCTATCACCTGTCACCCTGTGTAGTTAATAATATTAATAATAATTTATTGTCATAGTTCAATCTGAATACGGACACTATCAATAATGTTACAAAAAATAGTAAAAAAAAAACATACATATATATAATTATCACACATCTGCACATAAATACTTAACTACACAGAAATTCATTAATACTATAAAAGCAGTTTTGAAGGAGAAATTTTTTTAGTTTTGTTTTAAATAGTGACTGGGGTTGCAATAATTTAATCGAATCAGGTAACTTATTGTATAATATAACTGCCGAATATCTGGGACTCATTTCATATAATTGTGTTCTGTGTGTCGGTATAAATAAATTAAGACGTTGCCGTGTCTGCATGTTTCTATAAATATCACAATTTTTGACAAAGGTTTGTTCATTGTATTTATAAAAAAATATTATTTCAAAAATGTAGAGGCAAGGGAGAGGCAGTATCTGCAATTCCTTAAAAAGAGGTCGACATGACGACGAAGGAGGAGCACACAACATGCATCTAATGACTTTTTTTGCAATAAAAATAATTGTGTTGCGCCTACTGATAATCCGCAAAAAATTAAGCCGTACTTGAGACGAGATTCAACATATGCGAAGTAAAATAATCGTAATGAGTGTACACTCACCGCAATGCGTAAATTTCTCAAACCGTATAGGGCTGCGGCCAATTTGTGTCTCAATATGTCACAGTGCTCGCTGAATTTTAAATTTTGATCTACGGTCAAGCCTAAAAACCTAATGCTGGATCCTGATGGAATTTTTGAACTATCGTAATCCACAATAAAATCGGCATGACCACAATTTGATGTACTGAACTTTATTATACTTGTTTTATTCGCATTCAATTTAAGGCCGTTTTCATCACACCATCTGGTGCACGAGGATCGTTGCCGTAACGCAAAGATCGTCCCCCCCATCGCCCGAAACAATGCAACTAGTGTCATCGGCATATTGAGACAAAGCGCATGATCTCAAACACTGTTGCAAATCGTTGACATAAATTAAAAAGAGTGTTGGGCCCAAGACAGATCCCTGAGGAACGCTAAACTTCACTTCAATGGCTTGGGAGTAAAACGTTCGTCTTAAATTATTCGCATCTGCTGTTATGGCCACTCTAGACGTTCTACCACTAAGATACGAAATGAAAAGATCACCAGTCACACCATCTATACCGAATGCCCGCTATTTATCCAACAATACGCCATGATCAACGACATCAAATGCCTTAGACAAATCAAAAAATATATATAAACATACATAAATAATATAGTTTACTATTGCAAGTTAAGTGTTTAATTTGGTGAAACTAGCGGGCATAATGGCACAGTACAATAACGCTGAAAAATTTGACATGTTGTCGTGTTTCATTTTGGCGCACCAAAATGCAGTAGCAGCTGAAAGAATGTATGCGAACCAATATCCAGAAAGACGACAACCACCTCGGTGGACCTTTAGAAAGTTAGCAGAAAATTTAAAAGAATATGGTTCATTTTGTGTACCGAAGGCGAAGAGACATCGCAAAATTAATCGAGTAAATGACAACACTGTGTTGCAAACAGTTGTAGAAAACCCATCAGTGTCAATCAGATAGATATGCCATGAAACTGGAATAAAAAAATCGACTACCCACTTGATTTTAAAGAAACACAAGTATCATCCCTTCAAGGAGCGCATTTGTTAGGGATTTAGAGAAGGCGATAGCGAAAGGCAGCAATCATTTTCTGAGTGGTACAAGCGTACATGCCAGGAGCATGTAGAATTTCCTATGAGAATTCTGTGGACGGATGAAGCTAGATTTATCAACAATGGTTTATTTAATAGACATAACCGTCACTATAGGGCAATTGAAAATCCCCTTTTAAAAAGAGAATCTAGACATCAAGTCCGCTTCGGTTATAAAACGTATGGTGTGGAATATTAGACAACCGCTTAATTGGTCCTAATCATTTTCGAACATACACTTACATCAGAACCATATCTTCCATTATTACAAAATGACAATGAAGAAATCCTTGATGGACTACCTCTGGCAGAAATACAAGATTTATGGTTTCATCAAGATGCAGGTCCGCCATGTCCGCACAATGCACAAGGCTGTATCTAATTATTTAAACAAGAAATTTCCAAATGGATGGATAGGAACTCGAGCACCTGTGTACTGGTCAGCTAGATCGCTGGATTTGATGCCGATGGATTTTTTCTTCGAGGTTTTATCAAAAACAAGATTTACCAACAAACCTTTGACAATGTGGTTGAACTCCGTGCAACTGTACTTCAAACATTTAGAATCGACTGTCAAATGGTGCTATATAAGCATCTTGAGAATGAAGGCGGTTTAATTGAGCATCTGTTGTAAGTGCTTACGTGGTTACTGTATTAGTTTACAGGCTTTCCTTGTTATTGTTGTTAAAATACATAGATTCTACTTTTGATTGCTATTAAAATATCATACACTTTGAAAGTTTTAACAGTTGAATTTTCTTTATCTATTAGTTTTTCTTATGGGGTTACAAGCAGTTTAAACAGTTTTCTACTTATAAATAACTGAATAATGTGTAAAAATAAACTTAGTAGACCTGACATCACAAAAATGTAGTAAAAGACGATTATTTCCGACTTCAACTATTAGTAGCCGCGGCCTTCCCTGAGAAAACAAGTTTTTCGCTTGTAACTTTGTTATTTTTGAAAACAACAGCCTTAAACCTTATATCACAGAAAAGAGAAACATTATCTCTATCTAAGGATGCCCCGTTGGCTTTTGATGTGTATTTAAAAAAATGAAGATGGTCCCAAATGTACGAAACATGGTATTGTATTTTTTAACACCATGCGATAAAGAATAAAAAGTTGCCTTAAAAACGATTTTTTCCGTTTTCCGTTATCTTTCCAAATAACTAATAACGCACTAGACAAGAAATGAGAATTTTACGATTTTCATTTTTTTCTTAATATCTCAAAAGCTATTCACGGTATTTTGAATTTCTCAACACAGTTTTGTTGCTGCCCTTATTGCACAACTTTTCTCTAATCTAACCACCTTTTTATTTTTTACCGTTCACGAAATCCCTATGTATGGGGCCTTATAGAGTACAGACAATCAGTATAAGCTGAAATAGTGAGAATGTCTTTAGCCTTTTCAATTCGTCATAACCTACTTCGCGATTGTAAAAGGGCAAAACGGAGATTTATTTTTCTACTTCGGGGTATGGAAAGTTAACGTAGCAGAACGCCAGTCATTTGTTTATTAATTCAATTGTCTGTAACCGTAACATGGCAATTGCTTCCTAGGATGCTTTTGGTTGGTCGCAAAACATATTCAGTATGTATTACCTTATTAGTAGCTGCTTATTGTTCCTTTAAGTGAAATTTGTGACAGGCACAGCTGCATACAAACCGAACAACGACGGCAGTTGGCGTGTTAAAATCGTAACGCTATTGCTGGCGACATACTAAAGACAGATCGGAAGCCTTAGTTATTAATTACTTTCTTTTATGTATATATGTTCCTATGGTTTCCTTATACATCATTTAAATTAATTTAGTGTATTTAACACTCATTTAAAACAAGTCCTAAAGCATAGAAAAGAAGTCATTGGAATTTAACGTGCATGTCTGGTTATATTAAAATTAAAATTATGAAAATATTAAATTGTTGTTTACAACTATTATGATAAGTCATACTAGATCAAAATACTATTTAAGACCATAAAACTATTAATTGCAAATTCATGCTTACCTGGTGTTCTTATAAATATTGTTCTGGTAAATTTATCCTTTTTAGAGATATTAAACTTTTAGTAACAGTTGTGTATTCTCCACCTAAAAAACAGATTTATTAATTAGTTTTGAATCAATTTTAAACAATTAAAGAATATTTTTATATGTTATTCGCGATCAGTTTCATTTTGGAATTACATTTGTAACAACCGCCATTCTTTTTGTAGTTGTTAGGAAGTTTTGCTAGTTGTTCAGATTTATGTTGGCATAAACTGATTATGACTTATTATAGGAATTTTCAAATTTATAGGTGACTATTGCACTGAAATTATCTATTTCTGTGAACAGTTGGTTTAACTGTTGCTTAGTAGAGTGCTCTACTAGTATCGAATTAGGGAAACATATCTGATGATTTGACATTTAAACGACTTAATTTGTGATATTTTCAGAAAAGTTTAAGTATTTTTATTAAAACGAACTTGTTTTATATTGTAAATAAATCCAATATACGTGCCTGTGATTAAGGTGTCTCTCAGATTATCAAAATAGATGTGTTGGGTGTTATTAATAAGGCAGATACATATATTTTCTTAAAACTTTCTTTTATTGCACGATTCGTGTGACAATTTGCACTTACATATAAAATTAACATTTTATACAACATTAAACGACTTGAGAAGAGCCTTTGGGATAACCATAACTATATATTATATGTATATAACTATGTATTATATAACTATTTAGCATTTTATAAGATTGAGGTTATCTGTATAATTGTAAATGAGAGTTTAAATTGAAATTTTAATATGTATAAGTTAGTAGGCATATTAGTGAGATTCATTATATGGGATAGCGAGAGATTTGAATGTTGTTTGGATTTCAAATTGAAATTTAATCATCTAAAACAGGGGTCGGCAAACTTTTTTAGGACAGGGCCAAATCGTAACGAAAATTAAGTTCAGCGGGGCAGGTTGTAAAATCTAACGTGTATATTTTTTATTTAGTGTTCCTCTGTGTTTTATTGAACCGAAAACAATGTACCAAAAAGTTTCCGTCGTATCATACGGGGTGTTTAAAAATTACTGACTTGTCAAAGAATCTTAAAGTTGCAAAACTTATTTTCTTTTTTTCAAAAACACCTGTATATTCTTATATTTTTCTGCAACAGTCCCTATATGCTTCAGTGGTTTTATTTTAAATTATTCCTATTATTTATTAACTTTTCCAAATGGTCAAATAATTTTTACCTGGTGGATTATAAATAACATTACAATAAATTATTATTAATATTTGATTTTCTTTTTCTTGGTTTTTAGGTCTTTAATATTAAAACATGAATGAATACGACGACGACGTTTCGCTTTATTAAAAAGCTTTTCAGTAGATATTAAATAAATGTAGAATTGTAAATTATAAATAAAATGTTTTTGTTTAATAATGACAAAATTGTTGTGTTTACTAAGATTTTGAATATATTATTATGTTTTATTTAAAGATTGCATTTTAAAATAGGATGTTTTGATTATTTGTTTTTAAAATTTGTAATTAAATAGTTTTTTACAAATATTCTATTTAGTTATAAAATTAAATTATATAATTTTGTGAAATATTGTATATCGGTTTTATCATTGATTGCATTTTTGTGTTTATAAATTTGAATTATTTCAAGTATATTACGTGTTTTTAAATTTTGTTCTTTGTTTAAAATTGTTACGTTGTTGAAATCAATTTCTACATTTATTTATATATCTACTTGAAAAAGCTTTTTAATAAAGCGAAACGTCGTCGTCGTATTCATTCATGTTTTAATATTAAAGACCTAAAAACCAAGAAAAAGGAAATCAAATATTATATATACATGGTCAAGATTTAAAGTTTTAAAATAAATTATTATTGCTAGTAAATATTATAATAATCATTGTTTTCTATATGTTAGTACCTAGAAAAATACGCAATATATAAACCAAACAGTAAATATTAAATATTAAAAGTTTATCTTCATCTGGCTCGCATTTTGCAAAATGAGGCAAAATGCGAACAAAAAGTTAATAAAATGTTTGTGTGATGTAAGAATTTGCAGAGGATTGAAATAGCTACATAATGGAATCTTTGCAGACGATGTGGTAATAATAACAGGCAGTGAAAAACAAAGAAAATTTGAACATATGGAAACGAAGCATGGAAGAAGAAGGCATGACAATAAACATAGAAAAAGCTAAAATCCTCGGGAACCAGAATGTTGAAACTAAAATTGAAATAAATGATACTAAAATAGAGCAAATGAGAAATTTAAATATTTAAGAGTAATATTGGAAGAAACAGGAAAACAAGATGCTGGAATAAACGATTGATAAAACAATCAAGTACTACGCAATAAACCAAACATTTATTAATAAAAAAGACAAAAAAGACAAAAAAGACAAACCTATAGTAGTGTTATGAGAAAGCCAAGAAAAATAAGATTCCACTATTTTAGGGCATTTGGAACACATTCTCAGTAGTTCAATACCTGCTACTTCTGAAAATTGGGCACCTTGAAAACATCTGACCAGAAATTTTGAAGTAAAAAGGATCCATTTTAAGAATTTTAATCCAATCTAGATCACAAGAAATGAATTGCGACATATTTTTTGTAATACTTCAACGAATGCTAGTATCTTTTTAATTAAAATAATTTGAAGGGACGAAAGTTCAGTTGAGAGGGCATAAGAAACAGAAGCAATAATTACTATCAGTGGACGGAACGATTGTAGAAATTCTTTCTCATTTAAAAAAAATATTAATAAGTTCCAAAAATCTCAATAACCACTGCCACAACTGGTTCAATAATGCAAAATAGATAGAGGTGTTTGATGAATTATGCAATGACTTATTGAAAGCTTTGCACAAAACAAAAATACTTGGGCAGTATCAACAATGATTGTTGACTCATCAAGAACTAACAAAAATCACTAGACATTTTTTGCTTTTTCCATTAAGAAGCGTATTGTGATATTCTCAATTTATCTGACAGTCGCTTGAGCTGAGAGGTCAACAGAAAAACAAACCCTCTTCTTTGGGCACACTTCTTCAGCTTTATCGCAAATCTATTTATGAATAGATTTGCGATAAAGCAAATTTCAAATTTAATTCTAAATAAGGTTAGAAATGTTATTGCGAAGTACGCCAAAAGCGTTCACAGTAAATGAATTAACCGGACTTATTTATCAGTTGACTATCAGTCGGTGAATAGTAGATGTAGATACCTCCCGGTACAATAATTTTCGTAAACCCTTATTGTGGGTAAGAAAAACTATCGGCAATAGCTGAATTATCCGCTTGGTACTTACAACTTGCGCGGGCCGGATTGAAATACGCAGCGGGCCGCAGTTTGGCGACCCCTGATCTAAAATATACTGGATAGTAGTTGATATTTAATTTAAATATTCCAAATAAGTGTACTCACCTTGAGTAAGAGTGTTTATGCTCCTGGAATGTTTTTGTTGTATTATTATTATTATACAATAAATTGCGCATGTTACCGACATTTACATTGTCTTTATTAATAAAAGCTGGCAATACGTTAAATGATTAAAATTAAATTATAAATTCAATATTAAACGAATTGTGCATGATCTGTAGTTTAGTAAAGGGGATTGTATCTTGGAATATTATCTAACAAGGCTAGGTATCTGTAAAGAAAAGGCAAATTAAAGAATAAAAGTTTATACTCGTTGCAAGGAAAAATATTAGCCGGGTAATCCTTTATAAAAAATCAAAATAACATGTATATACGTGATATTGCCCGGATTCATTTTTTCTTCACTGTATGTTACGTTGAAGTGTTCCCGCCGCGCCGCCCCTGGTGCGTCGTTCGTTCGCCATAAATCATGCGAGAGTCTCCCGTCTCTGCATATCGATGCATATATTTTGATATTCGACAGATTCTTATTGGTCGGATCGTTTTTTTTTTCTGGAACATTTTAAAAATTACCGGCTCCGCCCATCCGGTTTTTATGGGCCCATCGCACCGTTCCCGGTCTATCTCGCTCTCTGTCTCGCACGCGCGCGCGTTCGGCGGACGTAAGATCGCGCCGCCAACACCCCGGGGGCCACGTCACTGTAATTGCGGCCATGTAAAGCAGATAATACTTCAGATAAACCCATTTGGTGGCTGTTTTTTGAGAGGAGGCTGCCTCTTTTCCGATATATACATATATACATGTCGCATGAATACACATTCGGTGTGCTGGTAGTTGCAAGACGTGCTGTAAGCTTATACAGGGTAATCTACTGAAAAGAGCGTTGCGATTTTGTTTTATGTAACAAAAAAAGCATTTTTATGGCATTTAATCAAAATAGAACTTAAGAATACTGAGTTATCATTCACACCAAATCAAACTTAAATAATTGATGCGTTCGGTCATAAAACATGTTAAGTGGCAATTTTTCAATTTTTAAGTTTTTGCATAAAAGTATTTTTAAAAATCATTATTTAACTTAAATTTGTTCCCCTGTTAAATAACACATTTTCACTTAACTCATTTTACAGCCGAACGCCTCAATTATTCACAATCGTTTGAACCTTGTAGAGTAATTTCATAATGTGGATAAGAACAAAGTATATCATGGAAATGTCATCAAAGTAAATGTAATCTAATTAAACACGTGGAAGTAATACGAAACACATACGATCTGAATATTTGGTGGTCTTAGCCACTAAGTTTGCGTCGGCAGTGAATAAAATAAAATCAACATTAGAGTTGCAAGTGAATGGTTGTTAAGAATAGCATAGGTCCTAAGATAGAGCGAAGTTTGCGGTACACTCATTAACTCTTCAAAATTTAACGCTAAACATTGCACTCAATGATTTAATTAGATTGCACATTTTTTAACTTAGAATTTCTTTTTGTGGCATCCTTTACAATATTTGCAAAGCTTCAAATTAATAGACAATGGGAACCCGTGCCACATTCCTGTCAAAATTTAAAAATTTTAACGTTTTGTCGGGTTGATTTGTTTTTTGAGCATTAGCAAATTAATATTTTTCAATAAAAGTAAATTTCAGACTAAACTAAATTTAAGTTGGTTTATTTTTAGTAACTTCAACATACCGG
Source organism: Protaetia brevitarsis (assembly GCA_004143645.1). NCBI lineage: Eukaryota > Metazoa > Arthropoda > Insecta > Coleoptera > Scarabaeidae > Protaetia > Protaetia brevitarsis. The sequence continues at coordinate 1,579,672 of RXPK01000224.1, read as the reverse complement.
CATTAAAATAATCATTAATGTAGTAAAAAACTGTAAGTAATTTCATGAGTCAACGTTGAAGTTACTAAAAAAAATTTAGATCTCAATAAGAATCTGAAGATCATTACGTTTTGCTGCGAAGTATTGTATATAACGTAACGTCCGAGCCACAGGAGGAGCCTGTGGTTAATATACAATTAAAAAATCTTTTATAGCAAAAATTTATCTTCGGTTTTTCTAGTAAATACGTAGGTGTCCTTTTATTTATTAATTAAATAGTGAGGTACACATATTTGTTCACATGTTAATTAGATAAACGTTTCGACTATTTAAGTAATGAAGTCTACTTAAATAGTCGAATTTTTTTTTGGGAAGTTATAAGCACTAAAAAGAATAATTACAAAGTCAATAAAACAAGAAATTATTTTAAAACAATCATACTACTTACTACTGCAATTACGGACAATACAGATTGGAGTAATTAGCTTCATCTGATTTAAAAAAAAAAAAAACAGATGGCTTTAGTCATACACAACAAAATAATTTAGTGCTAAGCAAGTTCCACAGAGAAACATCATATCATTAATTCTATAAATTCTTCAGACATCCCTGGGTTGTTTCTTTTCGATATGATCCAGACAAAAATTTAGTATCGATTGTAAATATGCCGTGAAGCTTATCGCAAACATAGTCGTCTTCAATGCTTGGTTTTTAATTTTTTTGAGTTAAGGGTTCCCTTTGTTTAATCAGCCTGATATTCTACAAATATCATTTTTGTACTAAGTAACATAATTTTAAGGGCAATCAAAAGTCAAAAAAATAAATCGCCTTTATGGCTAAGGATCACCCGATTGCACATTCGTCAAAGAATTGATAAAACTGTATTTTATTCGGATATAATGTAACCATTTTGATTATACGACGAATAGTTTGTGAACGAACGTGGACATTTGTCGATGGAAACAGCATGTTTTAAAAGTAATTCCATGGCAGACATTATTTGAGTTTAATACTAAAAACTGTAATATTTATCGCAACACAAACAATTTTTAGACACCACTTAATATTAGCTAATATTAACTAAAAGAACAACAAGGAGCGCTATGAAGAAATAAAAAAATTAACCACAAACCCACAGAGGACATGATGGGATACTAGAAATTGATTCATATTGTAAAGTATATTGAAGTTAGGTAAGTAAAATAAAATCCTCTTAATCCTTATAAGAAATTTTAATTTACACTGGAACTAGTTCCGGCGAATTGCCATGTTCAGCCAGAATAGTCAAAAAGTTTAAACTTCTAATATCACATTAAGTGAAGTTATGAGATAATGAAATATTTTAATGGTAGAATAAAGTTTTTTAAAGTTAAGCTAATCTAATTTTAAAAAAATTATGTAAGAACAAATATAAATAGATAATTAGATGGAGAGAATGGGGAGAGGTATATTGAAATTTGGTTTTTAAATTATAATAAAAATGGGATAGAGAAGACGAATTAGGGGAATAAAGGAGGATTGAAAGGCGTGTAAAACTCTCGGTGGCCGAGGAGTAACAGAAACATGGGATAATACAATGCGCTATTGATAACACGATCAGGTAAATTATTAATAAAGATTGACAAAAGAAACGGATCTAATACAGAGCCTTGAGCTTTGCCATAATCCAAGATATAGCACTCAAATACGACATTTCTCCATTTGATAACTATATTTCTATTTTTCATGTAAGTTTCTATTAATTGTAGAAGATGGCTGCAACCATTATACCGTTGTCTGTCTATCTTTATTCTCGATCAATAAAACACACCCAAGTCGTCCCTGATAACTAACCCATTTAGTTTAAATGTATAGTGTAGCTTGATTGGTTGATAAAGTTGATCCTTTGTTCTTAACTAAATGGTTACTGACATTCGTATTTTTACGGCAAACTCCAGCTAAATGACATTGCATGTTACATATCTTACAATAATATGATTTGAAATAACACTTATCTTTTGTGTGGTTATTCCTTGCGCACCTGCTATCAGCTGCTTTTCGTTTATTCCCCAATTTTTCAGATTTCTCATGGTTACATGATGGGGTGGATCTTGCTTGCCTGACGTCACAATATGATAATTTTCTTGAGCCGCTTTCCTACTCGTTGCAATGTCGACTACTTCTTCAAAGTTGATATTATTTTTCTTCTACTAAACGATGCAACACCGACCTCTCTTCGAAACCACAATAAACTTGTCGCTTAGAACAAGCCCAAATTCAGTCCCAAATTCTCAAGGAACGGCCAGGCTCTGTGCTCGCGCTGCCAATTCTTTCGCAGATTCACCTACGGTCTTCTTCGCATCGAAAAATTTATACCGCTCGGCGAAAATTGATTTTTGCGGTGCAGAATATCTATCCAATAACTGAGTAAGAGCTTTACTCTCCGGCAATTACCTAAAAGCAAACGTAAGTAAGGAATACCCAGAGGCTAATTGAACCATTCGGCCATTGCTTGGAATCAAAACCCACTTTCTCGGTTATTCCGCGCTACCCTATTATACTAAAAGAGCCATCGCACTTGCCTCCTTCGGAATCCGCGCGTCAAGCAATTGTGGGGTGAATGAGCCGCGATCGTTCCGAACACGGAGCCCATGCACATATTCACATCATCGATAATCCATCGAAATTTTCGCATGAATTAGCGGCGCATTGTACAACGGGACGACGTATTTTCCTTTTTATTCGTTTTATTACTCCCGACGACAAGGCGACTGACTACCTTCGCCCATGTCTGCAGATGTCGCGCTGCCGTGTTATCGCTCGCTATATTCGTTATCCCAGCGGCGCGTTTTGTATCTGCAGAAGTCGATTCGATGTTACTTTCGCCGCTTTATCGACGTTAGTAGATAATAAGTAGGTACCGATAATGATAATGCTACTCATAGTAGTGGCCTCAAGTTATTGCCATGCGGTAGTAAATTATTTTGTTTGAGATATCGATGCTTTTGTTTTTTCATTCTTTTAATTCATTATTTTTCATCTGATTTTTTTTTTTTTGTATTTTGTCTAGCAGTTAGTCGCCAAAGAAATGAGATAAGCCAAAAAAAGCTTCCATTGAAATATGTATCTGTTTTTGGCGGCTTGGTAGCGTCCTACGCCAAACATTTACATTTCAGTATCTCCAGAACCATGAGTAGCACTTCTAAAATCCATTTTTTTTTTAATTTGACATCTACCTTAGCCTTAGATTTTGAGAATTTTTTCTTTGAATTCCTTTTTGGTTTGCCAAAATTTCTTATCTCTTTGCGCCCAAATTTTCGCATTCACACAGAATGTAGAAAGCGTTCTTTGTCATCCCATTACACAATCTGCAGTTGGTATCTCCAATGTTGATTCCAATTTACTGTAGTTATGCTGTCAGTGTATAGCACGAACATGATTCCTTTTGCATTGCAGTGAATCGCCAGTCTTCTATTTTGATGATCTCTTAACAAGGCCTTTCCAGGAATTTTCCCAGTTGTATTATTCCAGTGTTCTTTGTGTTTCTCTGACTCAACTCCATATGTCCTCGTGCTGTGTTTTTAGATACTTCTAGAACAGGTTCTGAATCTCTACATTATGAAGCCGATGATCTTTTTCTAGCTAACTAATTTTGTGGTGTCTACGATTACATTTGGGCATCACAGTAAAGTGACTTTATTGCAGTCTATCAGACTGTTCAATTCTCGAATGCATTCCCAAACAAGTCGTGATTGTATCTTAGGGTTCACAAGTGCTCTCAGTATTACCTGGCCTGTTGCAATGTTAATGATAATGCGTATGCATAGATTCCCCAGCAGAGGGCAGAAAACGTCGGCCTGCGGATATCCTGTTCCGATCCGAGACAGCATTGTTTCGCCTGGGATGATTGTAAACTGACCTCGCCTTAAGCATGCAGTCTATCCACTTGCTGTTTGTTTCATCGAATTCTTTATTCCCTCTGGGGATTGATGCTGCAGAAGTATTTTCTACGCCGAGAAATGTTCACTTTCTTGATTTTCGCTTGAATTCACACACTGCAATAGGCTTATAAAACTCACTCGGCTCATTTCACGAGCCATGTAAACACATCCAAATGTTGCACCAAGTACATTTATCAGATTCATCATAATATTGGTGTTAGCTGTTCCCTTATTAGGTTAGGTCAGGATGTTGTGCCCTATTTGTGCATTATTTATTCCTACGCCGAGTTTGTTTTTACAACGTTGTCAACTGAGTAGCCTGTCGAAATTCCCTAGTAATGCCGAATGTTTTCAAATGAAAATCCAATAACAGTTGAAAAGGTTTGTTGACCAATAAATTACAATTTATTTCGAAGAGATCTTTAAAAAAAAAGAATTCTTTCGTCCATTTTTTGCGTAATTTCGAATGCTGGATTCTCGAAAAATAGACAACCGACAGTACTCTATCTGATCATTCTTAACATGAAATGACATCAAATGAATGGCTAAATTAATAGAAAATTCATAAACTGTGACTGTGCTCTCATGCTTCTAATAATCCTTCTACTCCTTGTATAATGTACGATCGTTCATTTAAAATGAGTTAGGTAACCATATATGAAATATTTTTTATATAAAAAAGTAGTCTTTGGGTAAATACTTGTGTAGTATCCTTAATAGGTTTTAAGGTATTAGATACAGATAAGAGAGCATTTACGTATCGTGAAACCCAGTTCTACTGTAGATTCCTTCTTCGGTAAACATTTAAAAGAAAATAAACACCACTTTGATATTAACCACAATTTCCAAAATAATACATACCGCCAAAAAAGGTACCTACCTTAATAATCTAGAGGCATTGGAAATATTAAGGCAACAGCTCACTAGTAGAAACCTTTAATTAAACTCACAATTAATTTTCGAGTCCACCCCTTTCTTCAAATTTTACTCGATAGATGACCTTCTGCATTTATGGTTTACAAGTATTCTACTGGGTCTTTAACACAACATTACGTTAGTCTCAACTTTTCCAGAATCATTTTATCTCCTGTGTTTTAATTTTAAATTTAAAAAAAACTTAAAGTGTTGTTCGTTTAGCTTTATGTGTTTTATTCTTTATTTAATGTCGGTTTTTTTTTTACAAATTTTACATAAGTCCGACTATCTACTTTGCACTCTCTAATTTTATTTTAATTTTAAACTTTGATCATTCTTAATTGCTTTTAAATCGTAAGTATCTTTTTAAATTCTTTTACCCCTTTATTTTACTCCTTGATTTATAAAAATAATTCAATTTTATATAATACTATTTTACTAATAGTTGTTGCACACTCTTATTATATGATGCTTCTTTAGCTGGCCTGATGATGCTTTAGATAAAACGAAACCGGTCGTGTTTTATTAAAGAATTTTGTGGGAATCTAGACCTTGTTTGATTTCTTTTTCCTTATATTAAAAACTCACACAGAGTCAAATATGGATTTGATATATAACATTTATTGCTTGAAAACATTGCTTCATTTTGTAGTGAATGTTCGAAGAAGAACATATTCGAAGATACAAAATAAGTTTCATTTTTATATTCTGTGACTTAAGCAAGGCGTTGGACTGCGTCCAACACAGTCTCCTGCTAAATAAATTAGAAAGAATTGGAGTACGCGGAGTAGCTTTAAAATGGTTTACATCATATTTATCTCATAGGACGCAAATATTGCCAGGATCTCTGTATCGAATTGTACTTGGAAAAATATGTACGAATCTGGCCCTTTACCAATTACAATAGGGGTACCGCAGGGTGCTGTTTTATCACCTTATTGTTTTCAAATTTTATTAACGATATTAGTGTGTTCAATAAACCCTTTTTTTACACTATCTATGCTGACGATACCACTGCCCTCGTGAGTGGGACACAGAAAATATTTCAAAAATGAAACGAACAATTTAGCTCAGTTTATTGGATGAAATGGTTCGCCGGAAATAAACTGTTCATTAAATACCACAAAAACAAAATGTACTACTTTTCGTTAGCTACCTTCAACTTCTACAAAAAAATCTCAAGTGACATATAGGAGGTTCAACATTGAACAAACAACTTCAATTAAAATTTTAGGTCTCACTTTTTAGTTCAGAATTAAAATAGAATTCAATCTATCAATAAACATATTTCCAATGTAAGTAGCTCTAATCTTTAAACTAAGCAATTTAAAAGGTATTGTAGGAAAGGATATACTGAGATTGTTTTACATATCAGAAGTGGGACGTCGCGGTTGGTATAACAGTAATCCTGGTATGGGGTTCTAGTTCTGCATCTGAAAGAATTCTTCTATTTCAAAGAAAGCTCTTCGTATAATGGCGCGCGTTCCATTTTCGTTCCCATTAGAAATTTGTTTAAGAGTTAAATATTTTACAATTATCGATCTATATATTACAGAAAGGCTGCTTATATTCCATTAAACACAGCATAGTTATTTTTAGTAATAATCCCTGTCATGATACGGTATTGAATATAGACATCCATATACCCATTCATAGGCTTACTTTAACTCATAAAGAGTGTACTCTTTATGGGTATCAGAAGTATTAACATATCCGAATGAACTGAAGAAAAATGTAACTTTAAAACAAATTAAAAGAATATCTCGTACATGAGACATACTATACCATTAAAGGATTTTAGAAAGATACTCTAACTCATTAACATTAAGTTTGAAAATGTGAAATCTCAAATCTTTCTTTTTTCTTTTAATGTATTGTGTGTTATTGTATTGTATGAATTATTCCCTATTTTGATTTCTTTGTGTATTTGACATATCCCTTTTTTTATGTACACTTCATTTATGCTGGAATATATTTATTATTATTATTATTATTTTATTATATTATTATATTATTATTATTTATTATTATATGTTATTATTATTTTTTATATTTATATTGCGGCAAATGCTTAATAATTGTCTCCACAATAACTATGTTACATAGTTGCACAAAATTTATAGTCAGTGAATACTCGCGCGAGACTTTTAGAGGCACTCTCAGTGTTTTGCCATCTGTTGTAGTAGATTTGATACTAATAGTTTGGTCAGAACAAGGGACATGACCCTGGCGTATGCTAAAACGAATTAGGTCACTGTAAAATATATATTCTTTACAAATTCTAAAAAGAAATTATACGATATATTTAAGAAAATTAAGAAAATAATAATAAATAAAGTTGTATTCTTAGTGGAGCTATTATAACAAATCGTACATATGCATTCCTATTTCCAAAATCGTTCTGACGAGATTATAAATACTGCAAAATAGGCACAGTTGCATCACATCATATAAAATCATAATTTTACATAATCTCTTCACGCGCTTTCATGCGCTCTCATTATCGGTTCGTTTTTATCAGCGCAGAGATGGACGCAATCGGCCGTGATCGTTAGCAGTCCGTTCGTCTGTCGCTCAGGATTCCGTACGCCATTTAACATTAAAAGGAATTTAAGTCGACGGATGACAAGAAGAACGGGCGAGCAGGAGGAGATCGTGAGATAGTCCCGTTTTGCCCCGAAAACATTACTAATTAATATGAGTGCCGGACCGATCAGAAATCGAAGATTACGTGGTCACAAGCGGATGGTTGCACCGCGAGAAATGTGGACGCGGCGTGGAGACGAACCCGTTTCAGATCGACGATGAACGGATCGACATCCATTTCGGTGCAAAACGAAGGAATTATTATGTGATTGGGCCCCGGTGGCGGTTCATGATTTCCGAAGGCATTTTACTGTTGATTCTAGATTCGTAAAGTTTGTAAGAAGTTTTCTGTACCTTGGAAATGATACCTAAATAATCAATATACAGGGTGATTCTCAATATATGCGACAAACTTTAAGAGCTGATTCCTGGGGTTATTTTGATCATAAAAGTTCATAAGAACATATGTCCAAAATCGCTTAGTTCTAAAGTTGTACAATGTTTTAATAGTAAGTTTAACATAATTAATGTTTTTAATATAAATTAACAAAATAATAGTAAAACAAAATTATCTTATACTAAGTGTTTAAAATGACCGCCCCCAACTGCAATACAAGCTCTATCCTCCTCGTATGACTGGCGAGTCGTTCGTTAAAATACCAGGGTATTTCGATTGTTTGAAAAACTGCGATACTACGATTTTCTCAGTTTCATCGACATTTCTAATGGAGTCGTATAAACTAATGATTTAAGGCGAGAGAAAAAAGTTCCAAGAATTTAAATCTGGAGATTCGAGGAGCCACGGTTGTGGACCTCCCGTCCTATCATCCACGATTTGGATACGTATTGTCCAAAAACTCGCGAACAACTAAACTAAAATGCGCTGAACACCGTCATGCATAAATACATTTGTAATCTTAATTGCAACGGAACTTCTTCCAGCAGTAGTGTAGCTCCTCTTCAAGAAAATTGCGGTATACCTCAGCATTTAACTTGCATCGGTAAAAATGTGGACCTATCAAGTGATCTCCACAATTCCGGCCCACAGATTGACAGAGAATTTCTTCGGCTCATATGTCATTTTTATGAAAATTAATAATCGCGTTTTAGAGAAGTAGCCTCGTCGGTGAGAATATTTGAGCCAAATAGTCAGGATTTTGTACGATTTTGTGTTGCATTCCATTGACAAAAAGCCACTCTTTGCAGAAAATCTGCGGCCAAAGTGTCTGCACCCGTGAATGTGATATGATGCAAACAGTTGATTTTTCAATATTCTCCACTGTGGCCGACTAATGTTTAAAGCAAACGCAATTTTTCTGGTGCTTGCAGTAGGTAGTTCTTCAATGTCTTTAGTAGCATTTCTTTCAACTTGTGCAGTTCTCACTGTAAATGGGTGCCCGTTATCATTGTCGTTTTTTAAATTTTCTCGTTTCACTAAGACGTTGATGACGACGGCAAATATTGAATGATGCGGATGATACGGTTGGGTATCGTTCTCATAAAGACGTCTAGGAGCACGCAAATTTCCATGGCAAGACCTTAAACGAAATCATATCACCACCTCTCAGCATTCCTGTAAGTCGTTTTAGAAATACGAAACTGCAATAAACTGAATGAATACTCTGTACAACTATTGACAAATATTGGAATGACAAATAAACAATTCCTTCTCAACACAAAGTTTTTGAAAACCAACTGTGATATTATATCGTGTTAGTCATAGTTAATAATTTATTATTAAAATTCAATAACTTTAAAACCATACCGTTTTGGAGATATACTCATATGAACTTTTATGATCAAAAATAACCTCGAAGGCTTCTTTTTTAAAGGTTTGTCGCATATATTGAGAATCACCCTGTATAGCATATTGTAATGAAACAAAAGTAAAAAGAATGGTAGATTGTAAACAAAAAAGATTAGCAAATATTTCAAATCATAATATTTAGACTATTACTACTAAATACTTTTAGCATTTGATAAGATAATATTTTTAGATTTTTACATAAAATTTACAATATGCCGTAGGCGACATCTAAGTATGGTCACCCAATGACACGTAAGCCCTACACAACATCAACAGTGTGCTACAGCAGACAAGAACTCTTTTAAATAACTTTTTAATTTGTTACCTGCTATTGTCGTCCCCCAGTTGCCTAATCTGTATCGAATTTTTAGTGCGCGGGCTCGTGCGCTGGGAAGTGACCTACTTAGTATCTCGCATACGGTATATTTTTCTATTGACATAGTATAATGGCAGTTTTAGCGCTTATGCAACCTAATGAATTTAGTTTTTTAGATGCTTCTCCCTTTCCTTCAAATTTTTTCTTCATTTCTTATCTTTCTAGACCGACCTTTCTTTCCCTGCTCCTTTTCCTGTATGTCGTAACTTATCCTCTCATGCTTGTTTAACTGAAATGTTTATCAGCACCTACAAATACCTCCACCATTACAATTGCCCGCTTAGCCTGAATCCCAGCAAAATCTTATTCTTAATTCTTTCCCGGGATATTTCGATGCCATGCTATTTGTTTTTTCTTTTGTTTACATTTTCGCTAATATTTACGAATCAGGTAGATGTATCGCAATAGGCAGAAGATTATTTTGAATAGAAGTGATAACATCAGTTTATTCCGGTGTTTTGATAATGGTTAGGAAGAATTTAGCTTAGTTGGAGCGTCTAACAAGCATTACAAATTATTTGCCCCTAACTGAAAATAAACATGAAATAAATACCTTATAAATACGTAAATTTTAATAAAAAATAAATATAGATACCACAAAGAAGCAATTACGTCTAGTTAAATAAACTAAGTTAGATTTTTTATGTCTCTTGCCATTATTGTGGGTACCGTGCAAGAAATTGCGTTATTTGGACCTTTTAAATATTAAATTATTAGATTCGAGAATTATAGTAGAAATTTTTGTAGAGAAAATGGCAAGAAAAAACTATGTTCAAGCCAAGACTGCCTAACTATTTTCTTAAGTTAAGTAGGTATTCTGAGGACAAGAAAAAAATACTTCTACTAAAAAGAAAAACTCAAGAAATTCTGTTTCTTTGCTATTCAAATAGAAGGAGACTTACCTAGCTGGGGCCGTCTGATATCCTACACTTTCTGAAAGGAATAGTATTGGAAGGCCAGCTGTAAAACTGCAAGAACAGGGGACACAATAGATCTTTTATATATATAATATATGCATACATACATTGTTTTAAGCTAAGTAAGTATTCTGTAGACAAGAAAAAATACTTCCACTGAAAAGATAAACCTAAGAAATTCTGTTTCTTTGCTATTCAAAACAAAGTGCTCCTGTAATTTAGGTTATTTAGTAGATATCTGAGGAAAGCTACTGATGTTATTCTTAAGAAATCTTTAGGTAGTTTTACAGCTTGTTAAAATTAAGAGAAAAAAAAATGATTTTTTTGTAGCTATCGCATAAGAACTTAGAACATATACCGGGTTAATATAAAGTCCCGGAATGGCCTCAGAAGGTATTTTTGGAAATTTGGTGTGGATATACAGTTAAAAGTGAGCTTATATGATATCCGCCTTTTATTTGCGCTTCCTGTTTGGTTGCAATTGTTCTCAGCTTTGGTTCTCCTTCATAGAACACCAGCTATAATAATTATAGCTTCTAGTAAAACTAATTATTTTAAAAAGCAACGAAAATACTGATAACTTCTTTGAGAACAGTTTCCAATTTGAGACCACAATAAATGTTCAATTTTTTTTCGTTTATAACTTGGTAGTAATGCAGTTGATCGGTAAAAGCTCTTGTGAATTCTGTATCAATACTGCCGCAATATGATTAATTTCTTCAGTTATGCGTCCCTCTAATTTCAATTTTTCTACACTTGATATTTTAAATGACCCTACAAGAAGAATTAAGCGATGACAGGTCTGGAGAACGCCCTGGCCAATCAAACGTTCCTCTGCGTCCGATCAGTGGACTGAATATTTGTTCAAACACACAACCCCATATATTTTTGAAACCAAATATTATCACTTGCTTGATTAGGTCTATTTGGGTTTGAATGGAAGGTTATAATTGCCGATACAATGTCGTTTCTAAGTATAGCAGCCCATATATTCACACTTTTTGAAGGTGTTCCGATATGGATTTCCTGCCTGTTGGCCCTACCATCAAAGACAAAATCTGCTTCATCCGAAAAGAAAATTTGATTTACAAAATTAGATTGTTCTCTGATAAACTCTGTCATCACTTTACAAAAATGAAGTCTGCGATCTGGATCATCTCCCAACAACTCTTGAACGAGATGTATTTTTGTAGGGTTCCAGTTTTGCGCCAGTTTAGAATTTTATAAGATGATCTGTGGGAAATATTATGGATTTGTCCCAATTCGCGTTGTAGATACGTGAGGATTTTCTTAAATTTTAAGTAAAACATTCAGACTGGTGTCTTCATCGATTGCTGTTTTTGGACGTTTACTGAAATGCTTCATACTTCTGAATTGTTCGGATATCATACTTTTACTTATTTGCGGATCCGGATAAGCTGTATTAAACAATGTGCAAACTTCTACTAAATAAGGTTGACGGTCACCATATCCACACATCATCAAGATATCAATTCGCTCTGATTCTCTGTCTAAATGATTCAACAAAACGAAAAGATGGTGATGTGAACAACCTATGACAACAATATTGTTTCTGCAAATAATACAATAAAACTACTTTAAAATACTTTGATGTTTTTATACGTAGCTTTTCATTCCACATCCAAAAGTGTAAAAATATACAAGGTGCCTTATTAAAAAAAAATAAAACTTGAAAAATTGTGACATTTACTTTTGATTTCTACTTTTCTGTTTATAAAAGGTAAAAAGAAGAATTGATCCTCACAAAATTCTTTAATGTATCGTACGACCAGTTTTGCTCTAGCCAAGCATCCTCAGGCCAGAATTTAAAATCAGTTTAAAAATAGTCCAGGTTTAAACGCAAAGTAAAATTAGAAAGTGCATTGTAAATAGTTAGACTTAAGTAAAATTTGTGAAGAACAGACATTAAAAAACAATAAACACTTAATTTAAACAAACAACACTTTAAAATAATTTAAAATAGATGTTGTCACTTCGCACTCAGAATATAAAATGATTCTGGAATGCTTGAATGAGCTTCATTAAAAATCGATAAATAATGACGATTTTTTTTATTGCCAGAAGTTAACGACAAAATTGGCTTGAAGTAGGTACTACATTCACACTCTTGGCAATTTGGGAGATATCTAATTTGAAGTTATAAAAAAGAAATTATTTTTTAGCAAGGGAATGGAACTTAACAAGCTCTTGTTTTCATAATTGCAATGTAATATTTCGCTCAAGCATTGTCTTTACTGAATTATATCGTCACCACATCCAAAACGTTGAAGCGTTTCGCAAATTAACTTGTTCTAAACGTCTGAAGTCTAACCAATCTCTCAATCTCCTGACAGCATTTGCCACCAACTTCGCAATGGGAGTCTTTCCAAAGTGGAATCTCTTCCTGCGCCGTGCTTCTGTCTCTTTCCTTAATACATGCGATGTCAGCAACGCCCAGCGCCTTCTCTGTAATCCGTTCGAAAATCCGCTTCGGAAACAGAAGGCCACCTCGGCCGGCTCCAAGGAGGAAGAAGAGGCAACGGCAGCCGCCGAACGACTGGATCCTCGGAGTCATTCACATCGCCGTCAAGGGAATGATAAATTATGTACCGTGACGTCACGGCTAATGTGGAAATTGCACCAATTTCGTAGAATTATAAATAAAATAATTTGGCGTGCAGGGAAGGCGGCATTGTTAACGGCGAGACCAGATAACGCAATAATGACTGAGATTCCGTATTCATTTGGACTCATCTATCAAAGGCGTGTGACGGCCGGCCCGTTTTTCAGCGATTTCTCTTTTAATGATCCCAAAACTCATCATTCGACGAAGGTATGGCGCGCGTATGTGAGTGTGACGGGGTCGCGTACGTGTGAATGCTGGCCGTGTAATACGGGTCTGGCGTTTGTGTGCGTGACAAGTCGTAAGAAATTAAGTCTCGGAAGTCAGGGGCACTGTTGCTGCGGTTTGATTGTAATCGAAGTGGTAAATCATCCATTGGAAGTCTTTGAAGACCAGTATTATACACACACACACAGATATTTGTAAGAGAAGGCTTTAGATGCAAACGATATTTTTGATTATGCTTTATTTAACATATTACTACGACATTTGTTGATACTGTTGTTGTCAAATTAATAGATTTCTTCATAAAACCACACCAAGTAATCTTAACGAAAGTTTACAACTATGCCGACCTGTCATTTTCCTTTTGGGCCTTTTTCTTTAATACTATTATTACTTGTATTATTTATAGTAAGAATGATAATATTTGTTTCATTTCAATTGATGTTTGTACAGTAGTGTGAAGTGAAAAGGCCCAAATGTGTTCTTTTTTAATTTAATAATAAGACAATTTTTGAGAGTTTGCCTAAACCCTAAAAAAAAGTTTTTGGAAAAGAAAGTTTATTTATAACTAAAGATATGAGGTTTCAAAGCCAAATGAAGAAGTAATTGAAAGGTGAATCGTGTATTCGGTTGCCTACTTTACAGGAACATTTTGAATTTGTTAAGAATGATTATAAAAATGAACCATATTAGAAATAGGTGCTAAGTATAACCTTAATTATAATGTAAAGTTTATTTTCTATGTTAATTCAAGCTACTTGGTTATTTTTTGTTTTTATTTGATAATTTTTCTTTTTTATGTCTATTGTTATATTTTGCTGTATTCCCCTCAAACTAGAGTAGATAACGGTATCTTAAATGTCAGTACTGGTATTTATCAAATTTAATGTTTGGCTTGCCTGTTTGTCGATAACAATCGAAGCTGATTACTGGTAATTTAATTTAAATCCTCATTCCGCCTGTGGATGCGAAAGACCACGGTTGATATTGCACTCCTACAACGATTTTTATGCCACACTACCAAAAATATCAAAGTTTCACGAAGTGTTTACCTAAAAAAGTGTCGATATTACTCCTGAATAATTAAATCCTTACTTTTACCTGTAAAATTGTTGAGAATTTCCTATAAAATTTCCTACGAAGGATCCCGGCTTGAATACCATTCCATGCTATTGACCGATATGGCGGTACCGAAAGTCCAACCTGTACCCAGAGAATTGCCTGTCCGTCCGATTAAAGTGTGTGCCTGCCGCACTGAAGTTAGTATTCCATCAAGTATATCCCCTAAAAAAGAAAATAATTAGTTTCAATTCAATATTAACCAGAAATAAGATTTTTGTAATTTATGTTCACTATACGTTAATTTGGGGTTAGATTTATATGAACCGCATTAGTTTTAGTTATTTTAGAAATTTTTAATATTTAAGGGTTGTCTTCAGAAATCACTGAGTTGGTCTGTGATAAAATAGTTATTCTTAAGAAATATCGATAACCCAGATATTAGTTTTCTATTGAATTTAGTTTCTGCTATTTACGGGTAAATGGTTCTGAATTTTAAATTTATTCTTTTTATTTTGACGTTACTTTAACCTTATGCATTTAAAGTGCCAAGAAAGTTTGAACACAAAAGCAAGATGTTTTTAATTTTCCAAATTTCTGCTTATTCGCATGTTCATATGCCTTTTACATGGCCAAACAATAACGAATTGGAAAACTCGTCTAACTGATCCGTGTTGCTGGGAAAACCCTTCAACAAACATCACAATGTGGACATTTAAAACATTTCCATACTAAATATCCACAAACGTATCGCCAACGAATTTTGCGAAAAAATATAAATTGTAATTATTTCTCGCACTATTTCTTGCAGTTGGGAGTATGCCTAACGATGGTAACCAAGTCCAGTAGTTGATCCAAATGCCTCTGGTTCCATCATCAAGCGTCACAAATGATGCTATGATGTATGCTTATATTCACCTTTCATAAAAAAAAAAATTAAATGTTGATCTCTTGGTATTTTACTGTAACATGAAGTGCACTTCATACTTTTCATAGTATGTGGTGTATTAGTCCATATTGTGACTATTTTTGACATTTAAGTGTACAATTGATTATATTAAAATACTTATGAATGATCACTTAAACTGCACACAAAAACGTATTGCGTGTACTGATGTGACCAGCATTAAAAAAAAACAAATGAAAATAAAGTGAAAATTAAATTTATCAGCTCAGCGGATTAAAATTTAGGGGGGCAAAGATTATCTTAACTCAGTTTACTATTCTAATCATGAAAAGTACAATGTGGTGAAAGTAATCAAATTTATCATTTAAAAAAAAAAAAAACATTTAAATAAGAACCTTAGACTGAAAGTCCTGGCCGACATCAAAACCTGCATGAAATTAACAACTACGATGAGGACAATTCAAAATCCTAACAACAAAATGGTAGATTTTGTTGTAGAAGAAATTTCTATTTCACACAAAATCCACTGTGGTTTAAATTTAAACCAACAAAAATAAAATTACACAATTGAATTTAAATTACAAGCCAATTCACACGAGTGATTTCAAAGAAAACTAATTTGAAAACTAGAAACGGAAAATTATAAACTCTTAAAACTAGAAAAAAAACTAACTCTTCTCGATCAAATTTAATAAGGATCTTATTACCAAAAATGTGCACAATCAATATAATATCAATTATTATTTAATTGGAGTTCCTCGATTATTGTTTAAATTCAAATTAAGCGATCAAAATTTAATTATAAAATTAGCCAAAGCAAATATAATACATGTACTTACTCGCGGCATCAATCTCGGAACTCCCTAAAGAGCCCAAACTCACATCATATAAAAATAACATCTGCGTGCGTACAAAGTCGCACGAATCGCAAAGAAATTCTGAAACTAAAACAATGAACAAAATATATATCAGTACCGGTGAACGCATAAGTCAGTGAATGAAATTAATATACACACTGAACAATTAAATACTTAAATTCATTAAACATGCTATTACAAAATCTTGTCAAAATTACCAATATTAGAATAGTCGAAACTTCTTGACTTTGCTCTAATAAGGCTAATTGGAATGAATAAAAACACAAATAAATTTTCCGAAACCCGGCGTGCACACACCATAGCAGTATGCTAAAAACTGTCTATAAAAAAAATAATTAATAAAATAGTGGTGCTAATACACCGTACAGTAACCAAGATTACAATCCGAGAAAAAACAAAATTCAAAATAATGGG
Source organism: Protaetia brevitarsis (assembly GCA_004143645.1). NCBI lineage: Eukaryota > Metazoa > Arthropoda > Insecta > Coleoptera > Scarabaeidae > Protaetia > Protaetia brevitarsis. The sequence goes on along the minus strand of RXPK01000224.1, from coordinate 1,563,066 downwards.
GGTGAATATCATAGCGACATAACCTAAGTGACTAAACGTGGTATTTAATTTATAGTGATTGATACATACACATACATACGTGCTGCTATAAACACTAGCACCCCACCAAAATTTTCTTGAATGAAATGCACGATCGTGTACAATTCACGTGCTGCGCAATACGATTTATTTATCAGCGTCTACGGTCATTTTACTACGATTCGTAAAACGGACGAGAGCGGGAGGCCAATCTGTCTCTACTGTTATCTCTCTATACTGTGCTAGGGGTTTGTAACCCGTAAAATATCCGCGGCACGACGAAATCCCGGATCAAGCTTCTGGTCCGGCTTGAGAGGGGCTATTATATTTGATTCTCGAAACAAAGAATGCAAGTTTTGTGTATTTGTGGAGGCGACTCACCAAGTCATTTTATTATCCAGAAACATTAAAAATACGAAATCCTATAAACATAAAATAAAATGTTGCGGTTTTATTCGAATTGTTATCTCAAACTCGTAATATTCTTTATTATCGCTACTTGGAGGCGTATCTTATCTTGTTCGCAAGCAGTACTACTGCACCAGAAGCTTTGCAAGCGCGACGAGGCTTCCAACCTCAATAAAAGTGCGGACAAAATCGGTCGGACAAAAGTACCGCGACCGCGTATCCACCTCCTTGTTAAGAAGGGGGAAATAAAGATTCCCGAACGTAGATTAAAAGCGGCAAACGCAGACCCCGATGGCCGCGCTATTAAACGGTAAAAAGCAGCTCCGCGCTAAAACTGCTCCATTGTCCATATAGTTGCTTACACACGGATACTTTATTATGCGACAAAAATTGTAAATGGATACACTTAGTGTAATAGATACTATTTGTAAAGGTGCATATGGCGATCACTTGGTAGGAGTTACGGGCAGCCAGCGCCAATAAAGGGATATGGTTTTTTTGCGAGGCAATTGCGGCTCGGGCTTCTACCGGTTGCGTCGGGAAGACCACACCGGCACGGCACCGTCTCTGCGCGCTGTCCAAGTCCGGTGTAAACGAAGAGAAGCGTAGGCCGAACGTCCGCCTTGGAAAATGAATGTAACCGTTTGAAATTGATATTTAACTCCGCTCTTTGCGCGCTATCTTTTAATACAGACATTCGATTGCTGAGGTAATCGCATTAATGCTAATGCTAAGCGATGCAATTGGAGAAATAGCATTTAACTAATCGACACTTTTTTGTACTTCTTGCTTACCATAATTGAAACACTGAATAGAATTCTTGTTTACAACTACAAGTAGGAGAGGTAATTTAAATAATACTGAAATGCAATATATCAGCATTTATTACGATTAAAGATAGATAATAATAATAATAATATTTATTGATTAAAGACACAATTGTGTGTATAATAAGTCAGGAAACACAATTAATGAAGCCACCACCAAACTAAAAAACAAAATTATAGAACAATAAATGAATAATCTTAATAATAAGATTCAAAAACAAAAAAAGGACTTTATAAACAGAAAAAAGAAAACAAAGCAAAGCAAAAGAAGATCGTATTACTCTCCGAAATATTCAGCCACGGTAAAAAAAATGTTGTAACAAAAATGCTTTTAGTGACTTTCGAAAACTTTTATAACTATCATGACATCTAATTTCGTTGGGTAAATGATTAAATATTTTTATTCCTAAGTTATATGCACCTTGACTAATAATATTCATTGAGCTAGAAGGTAAGTGCAGTTGATCTTTTATTCTAGTGTCATAATCATGAATTTTCGCGTTGGTCGGAATATTTACTTTTGACTGATATATGTAACATGACGATTCAAAAATGTATAAACATGAAAGAGGAAAGATTTTATATTTTTTAAAAATTGGTCGACAGGAATCATAAAAATGCGAACTTGCCGAGTTTCCCCATAAGAGTATACCATACTGTAATCTAGACTGAATTTCAGCATAGTACAGTGAAATTAAACAATCCACAGATATCTGAGACCTTAAGCGTTTAAAAGCAAAAGCTTTTGCACAATACTGTCACATTGCTCTTTCCATATCAACGTGCGATCAAAAATAACTCCTAAAAATTTAGTACTATCACAGCAAAATAATTCTTTTTTGTTTATAGTTAAATTGTAATGTTCGATATTCTTTTGTCTGGCATGAAATACCATGTATTTATTTTTTCTAAACTTAAAGACAGTTTATTTTGCGAAAACCAATTGCATAAGTTATTTAATAGAGAATTTGTTGTATCATTTCCTTCATTGTTTCTGTAACGAACCTTTACCATTTGCATTCTGTTGTTAAAATATGAAGTAAACCAGCGCCCAAGTACTCCTCTTATTCCGTATAATTCAAGCTTTTGTAACAAAATTTCATGTTGTACACAGTCGAAGGGTTTTTGTAAATTGCAGAACACACCAATAGCTGCTTTATATTGATCGATATTTTTTAGGATATTGCAATAAAACTCAATTAATGCGGTGGAGGTAGACTTTCCCTTTTTAAATCCATGTTGATTACTACTAATGATGCTATGCTTGTCAAGAAAAGAATTTAAACGGTCTAACATACAGTATTCTAAAATTTTTTAAATTACAGATGTCAAAGCAACTGGCCTATAATTTGAAATATCTGTAACTATGCCTTTTTATAAATTGGTATAATAGTAGCATGTTTTAAAACTGGTTAAAAAATTCCTTCTGCGAGAGATATATTTATTAAGTGAGTTAATATTTCACAAAGGTATAAGTTAAATTCTTTAATCGCCGAAGCAGTAAGACCATCGGGACCTGTTGTATATTTATTTTTTAATTTAAATGTAATCTTGTACACTTCGTCTAATGAAAAAGGAAAAAGAAACATTGAAAACGGGTTGGCTTGTATCTTATTATTATAATTAACCGTAGGGATCGTGGCACAGATTAGAGTGTATAGACATAACATAGATAGTTATTATGTTATCTGTATGTACTAAATGACTATTGTTACCCATAGAGCTAGTGAATTTAATCGAATAGTTTCAATGTTTATTTCTATTAGAATATTTCTCGTTCGCCTTTTTATCAGTATACAAGGCAACAAATTTCTCATAACTCGTAAACAATAACAAATAAGGAAAAAGTCTTTATAAATTGTTATTTGTAACAAAAAGTCCATGTGCTCACACACTGCTTGTTTTTCGAACCATCATTAACCAGCAGGTGTTTGCTTGAATCAGTATTTGTTCGTTGTATCTCCATTCTTCTCTGTTTGGAAAGGAGACAGTGAAATATATCAATTATTGGTCGAGTACACAGCTTATTGGCCACACAAATGTGAGGCGATTAATTCGCTCTATGCTAAAAGGAAATACTAACTAACTAATCTGGCCTCCCTTTCCACAATAATGTAAAACGGTGGTAACTCTAGAAGAATTTCTAATATCAATGATGGAGAGTAAGACATTGCCCTGTAATTGCCATCCTTTATATTGATGTAAGTTACGTGCGGGTTAAGACCTAATATTATTCATTCATTCATTAAGTTAGGGTGAAAATCTAAAGTCCGGGCACTTGAGCTAGGTACTCATTTTACCATCTCCATTAATTCTCTTATTTCCACTCGAGCAGCTTGGTGCTCTCTATAAAGCCCAATATCTTGCCCAGTGGCAACTTGAGAACCTTCGAGGGCTCCAATAGATCTCTCCTGAAATAATTCTGCCTGACTACTTTCAATTCCTCACATGTGCAGATTACATGTAAACTCGTTTCCTCCTGTAGTTCGCATGTTCTGCACTACGGTTCGCTTTTTCAGGGTACAGTGTCGTTACCAGCCCAGTAATGGTTTTAGTTTCTTCTTCAAGTTCTGATTTTAGTGTTAGGTGCACCCACTATCAACTCCCTTCTCCTTCTGCAATCCTCTCACTTTACCTTTAGTAATCCACGATTCCTGGATTGGTAGGATGTCAACGTCTTCAGCCAGCAGCCTTTGACAGAGCGCCGCCGTGGCTGTCTTCTTGTGCTGAAGATTGATTTGCAGAATCTGTAGCGCCATTTTAATTCTCAGATATCGACGTCTGAGCTTCCTCTGAGGTTCTCTCTTCCCGCGTACTGGGTGTGTTTTTCTCTAGGGTCACAAAATGGGCCCTCTGATCACGATAGTACGGTCTCCAACCAGCCCCACCAACGTCTCTCTCAGAACATCTTGTCCAATCCGAAGACTCACGTGCAGTCCCTTGTCACTCTTGATCAGATTCCAGTTTGTTTTTGTGCCAGATAGTCTCTCGTTGTGTTAAACGAGTCTTTTTTTCGCACAGATTACTTCATAGTAGTCGTCCATAAGGCGGGAGGATTCAAACCTCGGCGCACTGGTTCCTTTGATCCTCTTTTGAGCGCAGCTTTGTAATTTGCGAACCTGGGCACAAGTTTCGTCCGTTTGATCACCTTCTCCTCAGGAGTACCTCTGGTCGACACGGTTCGCCTTACCGGCCCCTGTCGATTCAGGCGTACTCTCTGGTTTTCCTTGTGTAAGAGGGAGCCTTATCTCGCTGGTATCAATATCTTGCTCCCTCATCTTCTTTTTTATTTTTTTTTCCGTTGCACCCCCGAGAGAACTCTCCTTTCCTTGGGTGTCTGGTCCTTCTCTTCTTAGCGGTCTCACTGTTTCCTGACCGTTGTGCTAATTCTGGTTTAGTTTTAGTTTCTAGAGTCTCTTCAGTCTCCATGCGTTGTGGATTCTCTTCAGGCTCCAGTGTTGTAGATTTTATTTCTCTAGGTTTCGATAATTAGTCCCACGAGTAGGGAAGAAGTATTTTGTCGGTATTTCGGTATTTCGTCGGTGCCTACAGAGCATCCATTATAATATTATGTTCTGGACGTACCATCAAGATGGTGAGGCTCAAAATATTGACATATCCTCCTGAATCACCCTATATATGTGAAATTGTAAATAGCACAAAAAAAAAAAAAAAAAAAGATAGTAACGAAACAGAAAATTGTTAACGAAATTTAGGTGTTCAGGAACTCCAGCTGAAATATCATACACGTGTCTCGTAGGTTTGTCTTTTAAGGTTTTTAGATGTTCCCTCACTTCTTCTTCTATTGTAGAGGCGAAATAAAAAGAATGTGTATTTTGCAAATTTAAATGGTGTAAGAGAGCGCTAGAGGGCGTGTGTGTCACATGTATGTATGATTGAATTCGAAACCCTGGAGGCATGGTTGATTTAACCAGTGCACGTTAATATTTGCTCGCATGGAATAAGCTGGATATTTGAAATCGATGTCATGTCTACGGGTACTTATATACATACATATTCGCAAGCTAGCAATTTTACATGCGCAACATAAGCGACCAAATACAAAAAAAAAATACAGCGATAATCCGCTTGGAACGAGTTTTATAATATCTGGCGATAATTATTAACGCCGATAAAAACGGAAAAAAATTGACAGACCATCATCATCGATACACGCGGACGAAAAAAGAAAGACCACATATCGCGCGAAATTTAGGTTATAAAGGACGTAAAAACGCCGGTAATGAACGGTATCCGACCGCTTCCCATTGTTATTTACCCGTTTCCTCGAGGAATCACATCGCGAGAATTGAGGTTATACATGAACGTAGCGAGTGTGTTGTGGGCTCTGATCCTGGTTACAATGTGTGTGTGTGTAATCATCGATTCGTTCGAAATGCGAACGACGGCCGCCCCCGGTGGAAATACCATAACTAAGCGGGTAATTGTCGGGAACCGGTAGGCGACACGAAGATCACCCGGGGGACGCTGCCGCGATCTCGGAGTTCGGATGCCCGCGGACCTGTGTGAGATCGTCACGATGACGGCCGGTCAGGTCGTTCGTTCAGTCGGTCTTCTGACCGATCTATCGACACTTTGTAGATAATGTGCGACGCCCACGCGAAGTTCCATTAGACGCGGGAGTGGTGCAACACGCTGCGATATACGCGTACAGCGAACTGAATTAGTAACAGGATATCTACCGGGTATTTTTCAGAGTTGAACATTTTAATGGGAAGTTATTCCGTTACAGTTATAATAAATTCACGTAACAACAATTGAAGTAAGAGAATAACACGGCTGACTAACGGCTTTATGGGACTTCGACAGTGCCCAAAGAGTACTTATTTTGTAAAAACTCACCTACGTATTCTGTACTGTTTGAAATCTAGATACACATGCACCATGCCTATTTTTAGAAATAAAATATATTTCACTTTTATAATATTTATCATAATTTACTTACTTTTATCTATCAAAAAAAAAGAATATAACAAAAGGATATAAAATGTCACAATATAATAATAATAATAATAATAATAATAATAATAATAATAATAATAATAATAATAATAATAACTTTATTTCATTGTAAGCAATAAGTACAAGAAAACGTCAACAGCAGCAAAGAAACAAAACTAACAGAGCTAAATAGTTAGGGCCGAACAGCAGCCAATTAATTATATAACTCATAACTTTGAAAAAAATTCATAGTAATCATTAACACAATAACAATTTATGTTTAAAAGTAAGTTTTTGACACGATTTTTAAATCTACCAAATTGTGTTATTGCTTTTATATCATTTGGTAGAACATTGAAAAGCTTACAACCGACAAATTGTACACTTTTTTGAAAGATTGATTTTTTATGTGAAGGAGGAAGTAAATAACAAAAAGATCTTGTACCGTACTCGTGGTTAGTATGAGTTTTAAAATCCTCTATATTTTTATACACAAAGCTCAATACTTCAAGGATGTAATATCATAAAGGTGAGATATCTTTCATTCCTAAAATAGGCCTACATGAGTCTCTAGGTTTCAAACTGTACAAAATATGTAGAGCACGTTTTTGCAGAATAAAAATCCTTTGGGCACTGCTGGAAGAGCCCCAGTAAAGCACCCCATATCTGTGTCTAGAAAAAAACTCAGCAGAATATTTAAACTGCAACATTGTTTTAAATGGTATAAGGCATAACACGTTCGTGATAGTTGACTGCAGATATAATCAACATGATCTCCCCACTCCATATTGGAATCAAAAATAATCCCGAGTATCTTGGTCGAAGTACTAGTAGTTATTAAGCCATTGCCGAAAGGATTATTAGGTATCAGTGAAGTTGCATTTTTAAAGGGTAGAATTGACGTTTTACTATGATTTATTAAAATTTTATTTAGTTTTGACCAATTCTCCACAGAATTTAAAGTAAGTTTTATATCGTTAAAAGACTCGCAAGGTTATTACATGTTAAAACAAATAATTATCATCAGCATACAAGATTACGTCCCCGATGTTATAAGTTTGAAAATCGTTAATATAAATTAGAAACAACATAGGCCCGAGAATTGAACCTTGCGCAATCCTCGTCCCATTACTTAGAGCCTTTGAAGTGACATTATTGCAGCTGACTTTTTGTATGCGATTGCTTAAATAACTTACAATCCAGTCGTTTGCAATCCCCTAACACCATATTTATTTAGCTTATGTGACAATATTGAGTGGTTCACGCAGTCAAAAGCCTTCTGAAGGTCAATTGACAAATTTCCACAAATTAGGGACTGATCAATACTAGAGTAAACTTTCTTCGTGATATTATTTAAGGCAGTATCAGTGCTACGAGAGGGTAGGAAACCATGTTGATTTATATTAAAAACATTATTTTTTTGAAAGAAATTTAATAATTTGTCTCTTACCACGATTTCATAGATCTTTGAAAAGACATTCAACAAGCTAATGGGGCGGTAGTTATTAAGATTGTTCTTTTCTCCCTTATTCTTATAAACAGGTTTAATAAGTGAAATTTTAAGTTGAGAGGGAAAAATTCCTCGTTCCAAGGAGAAATTTATTAAGTAAGTTAAGACAGTTAAATAGTATTTAAACGTACTTTTAATAATTGCAGTATCGATACCATCATCTCCAGCTGCCGTATTTTTTAATTTCATAATAATGGTTGAAATATCATTTTCTTCTATAGGAGAAAAAAAGACAGAATTTTGTAATGTGTTAATGTGTTCATCTAAATCTGAAAATTGAATATAATTGAATATATAAATATAAACATCTAAACAATCCAGATGGTGTAGAAGATTTCTGCATGTGGCAATTTGGTCAATGGCAACATTCTTCATAATTTTCCCTTCAGGAAGTAAAATTGATCATTAGTAAAGGTGCATCCACACGTTTGGAGTTCGCCGAACTCCGAGCACTAGTTTGGCGAACTCGTAGTCGTGTGGACGGGCAGTTCGGAGTTCGGCGAACTAGTCGGCAAACTGTTTGTCTATTCCCGATCTGCATTGGAAAATGGCGCACGTCAACGTGTACGAATGTTCGGCTACACGGAGTTCGTGCACCCGTCCACACATTCCGAAAGGTATTTAGAGTAAGAGGGAAAGCTGTTGACAGCTGTCTAGTGAGCTCGTCTCTTACTAGTCATACTATTATACCTACAGTTTTTAATAACTGTTACATATGACAGCGGGTAACAGATACAAATTTATTTACTGAAACTACTATGCCGTATGCTGAAACTGATAGCTTTGCCAAAGATAATAAACAATTCAACGTTTTTTTTTTGACATTGATATGAGTGTTTTGAATTTTAGTATTCATTATTACATTAAATTGATGCATTTCAAGTAAATTAAAGACCTTAAGTTTTATAAAAATTAATCTTTAAAACTAATGTGTAGATAAAGTAATTCAATAATTGCAATGTTATCCTAAATATTAAAAAGCTTACCACTCTTTTCATAATTCATCAAATTTCTTAAATTTTACTAAAGAGGGTCGAAATGTATATTGTTACACTGTTGAAAATTTTAACACTTTTTTGACTAATTTAATAGTCAGGAGAGCGTCCAACTTGTTTTCGTGTTATTTTGTCGAGAACTATAGAAAGTTCAAATTTGACGAACAAAGATAGTCAAGTATGTCTATTGCTAAGGGTTATTTTGTCCAAATACACGTGGAATTATGATATACTTCTAGTCACATTTTATTTGATCTAGACTAGACAAATTTACTAGCTGTTTAACTAAATGAATGCGATCTATTGGATGATTTAACACCGTGTTCTAAACACAACGTCTTTTAATATGCAACTCCTATTTCTTAGTGAATAATATTTCTCTCTTTAAGACGTTTTCTCAATTATAAATATACACAGAACCACTCATTCAAAAGTTTTGGTTTCAACTAAACGTACTAATTTTAAAATGATTTTTGAGAACCATTATAAATTAAGTGAATGTTTATGCTATTTGATTCAAATCTGAACTAATTACGTAAATAGTTGTTCCCAATACATCTCTAAGATGTTGAAATTTTTTATGCCCACTGGAATTAACGTTTAATAACACAAGGTTACACTTTGCAGGTCAGTCACATTTGGTGGTTTGTTTGGATATGTTAATACGCAGAAACAAACTCGAAAACAGATACACGTGCAATGCAGGTGGTGCGTATAATGCAATACTGTATTAGATTAGGTGGGGTTTTCTATATTTCTATCCGAGGGAAAATTCTGATTGGTTGATACTTCTGAATGTCTAGTAGAAATAATAAATCCTCATATCTGAACAAAGAATTCACACCAAATTCTAGTAATTTCTGTTCTACAAACACATGTAGTCAATTCGTCTGGCAAAGTTTGTAAAAATCAACACTAAAATATTTGACTAGCGCAAAATTAACGCCAACACCGTAATATTTTCAACAGTGTATGTGATGATCTGGTATGTGATGCGCATATGATTTTCTTGTCTATAAAGAGGCAAATAAATTAAAAATTAGATGATATTTATTAATTATATTTAATCATTAAAGAAACACCTCTTTCCCCACGGCCCTTAATTTGCAGCAATAAAGAATCATCATACATCCCGGTGGCTCCGTGTTGTGCAAACATATCGCTTATTGTAAATTCTATACAGGTGTAGATACTCGTAGATAATTGGATAAAAAATGGCGAACAAATTTGACGCAAAAGATATTTCTTTGATTAAATCTATAATTCTTTACAACGAACGTTTTCAATTGAATAACAATCACCGGGCATAACAATTATAGAAGGGTCAATAAAACTACTTTTTTTGTTCGAGTTTGTTCGCCTTGTATACGCAATTACCCATACATTCATCATCGAAACGTGGAAAATAACAGAAATTAATAATAGCATAAGTAATTGTAGTTGTTCAATAATTTTCATAACCTAAAGATGAATTACTGGTGTCCGTGATTCATATTGAGTTTCTGTCATGCTCAACCAAAATGACAGAACTTCAAATATTTATGATTTGCCGGGTTTCCCGCGAAACTAAAAAAGTTATGCAGTGACAGCAATGGTTCATAACCAGTCATAATTTCTGTACCAAAACCAACCTAATTCATGCAATCACTCAATGCGACCACACTAAACTCTCATACCGAACGTTCGGCGTTTTCCCGTATCTGATCGGAGTTCGGCGAACTCCGAGCGTGTGGATGCACCTTAAGACAGTAGTAGTTAGACACCTGTGGATCGAAATATAGAATCAGAATACTAAATATTCATAGGTAGATTTTGATTTTGACAGATCAAAGTTTGGATAGAATTCAGTTCGAAAGAACATATTTTTTGCAGTGTATTTATTTTGACGCAAATTTAGATTTATATTTTTAATCCAACTTGATTGATATGTCAACATTGGAAAATAAGAAAAATTGCTGGAATTCGGTTTTGTCTAAAATTGTACGTACAGTTAAATTTTTAGATTGTTAGTACATAACATATCATATTTCCTTTTTACATATTAGTGTAATTGTAATTGCTTCACCACGTCCACTGCCGGGCAGTTGACAAGATGGTGAGCAGGAATTTCCTCCGCACTTTCACACAGGGGTGAGTTTACTAGCTCTATGCGGTACATTCGGTTGAAACCCTAGGGATTTGCAGTGTCGAGTCTATTCCAAAAGGAGCAGTGCCTAGCAGCAAGTTGGGACCTGACAAACATTTTGATGCTGCCATATGAGCCACCACATGTTGGTTCTGCACCCACAAACAGGCAGCTGTTTGACATCTCTTGCTAATGTGTCAGCTATTTCATTGCCTCTGATCCCAGAGAGACCTGGCACCCATCTCAATGTAACATTTAGATATTCCACCAACTGCTTCAGTTTTTTGTGGCACCCTAGTACCACCTCAGAGTAGCCTAGTAGACTATCTCATAGCCCGCAAAGCTTTGAGGATAGCCTGACTGTCGGAGATGATTTCTATCCTTCCATTCTTGTGAAGGCAGTTTGAGATGCTCTCAGCACAAGTCTGGATGGCAATAATTTCGGCCTGGAAAATGGTGGAGGAGGTCCCCAGGGCACTCTACGTTACATTACGATGATGACATATGTACTTCACATTTTGAGTTGGCTGACTTGATTGTGCATAACTTTTGACAAATGAAGTAATTACTAATATATTCGATGTGACATATATATCAATAATACCAAGTATGTATAATTAAATATTGCAAAACAATAGCAAATATTTTAATTTCAAACATATTTAACATGATTGCGTATAAAATCCACCTTCCATTATCTTCTGCAGAAATTTCATTCCAATGTCGGGATCTGATAACATGTTCCCTTCGCTGTAATAAAACATTTTTCACCTTGCAAAGTAAGTCCATGTAATGAAGCTTTATTTAAGCTTTATTTATTTACCGGTATTATTATAGGCAATTATTTAAGTATATTTTAATCTGTTGTTTTTATTAACATAAAATAGGCAATGTTTGCTTGGAACATTATTGGAATTATCTTAGGTGAACTAAAAGAATCTAGTGTAAAATATCCGCCTCTTGTTTTTATCAACGAAATATTCACGAGCGAACTTCATTTAAGAAATCACCTTAAGAAGGCTCTAAGCACGTTTTATTTTTCCTATATTGGTTGTTATTTTGTTTGTATATAATAATCTTTTCTTTTTGTTTCAGGTATGGCAAATCGTTTTCCTATTCAACTAGTAGATACATATCTTTTTAGTTGGTTGGTAAGTGTTATGATGTATAAATTATGGTTTAAACATTTTAGAAAAACAACCCAATAAATAGCTCCAAATAATAAAGCTGAAAGATGAAATTATTAATATTTGCTTATATTTATCCTCATTTATTGTTAGTTTATTTTTAATGGAATAGTTCAGTTAGCTATTGATAAATTCATTTACAAAAGCAATGCGATGTCCTTTTAGTGACTATCTCAGCACGCTTGTATGTATGTATATATCGCAAGGGTGGTATTACACTGCGACCTCAGAGATTTATTGCGTCCCCTGTCCTTGCTGTTTTACAGCTGGCCTTCCACTTCTATTCCTTTCAGAAAGTGTAGGATATCAGAAGGCCCCCAGTTAGGCAAGTCTCCCTCTTCGATTTCACGTGCTCCTAGGTGCAACGCCCTTGAGTTGCACAGTGCTACGCAATTTGAGAGGGGATAGATGTCATCCTCTTCCCCAATCTGCTCCAGTCGTTTTGCTCCTCCCTTTGTTCATTTCCTGTGAAGTACTCTCACTTTGGAAGTGAAAAGCTTCTTGTGGAGGTCTTGCTAAAACTCCTGTTTATTAGCGGTGTCGTCCCGCTAATAAACGTCCTTCCTCCATGGTTGATCCCACGAGTAGCTAGTGAAGAAACGGTCCACCTCCACAGAGCCCTGCATGCAGAGGTAAGGTTAAATACAATGAGTTGCGCCAGGTGCCCCAAGGTTGGACTAGTAGATTGATCTTCTCGCCACCTTAGGATTTAGGTTTTTATTGAGGTTGTCTCTTCTCGGTCCGTGCAGTTAAGCCAAGACTCCCCATCCCTTTCGGGACCTGGTTTGACAGTTGGGCTTTCGGTAGCCGTAAGCAACAAGTGGCATTGTTGTAGAACCCTGTGCAAGCCCTTAGCCACGACACGACAACTTGGGCGAGAGGGGGAGTGCTTTACGGCAACGCTCTTCATTCACCCTGCTCCGGTTTTAAGCAGAGAGGACGAACTTATAGCCGCCACTAACCATCTCGTTTTCAGCGACCCCTGACAAGATGGTCTTTCCCCTATCCACCATCTCGGGGACGCGCCTGGTAGGTACTGGAGGTGAAGTGAAATAGAGCACCCATTCTCAGTTGTCTCACTTGGGTGTTTATCTCATATATTCCTGTTGATACATGCAGCAGTCGGATTAGGTCTATTCCATTTTGTTAGTGTGTTGTCGATTTCATGTTGGCATTTGCACCATGTTGCTTCGATTGTCATTCGCTTGTTTCTTTGTTTTTACATTGGCCTTGCTTATTCAAATGTTATAAATAAACAGAATATTAGCTATTTTACTTAAACAACTCATAAGATCATCTGTTTAGGGCAATCTATCTTTACTGAGTGTTTTTCTTGAGTAAGTGTTACAATTTGAATTTCTTGAAATGATGATTTGTGTATATTTTTGTTTGGATTTGTCTGCCACCATTTATCTCTAATTTCCACAAATGCTCCCCAGTTCATTGAGTTGAACTCAGTTTATCTGCACATGTTTTACGATACGACTAACGAATTGAAAAGTGATATCACTAAGCTGGGTCCAAACAAAAAGGGGTTTTCCATTTAAGTGAGTTACATCAAGTGAGGTAAGCTGAAGTGAGAAATCCTATAGTTTTCGAGAAAAGCTTATTTGGGAGATATTTTTCAATACATTCTTCTTGTTCTTATATTTTTTGAAAATCAAATCTATGCTATCTATACAACAAGGACTGTAATATAGTGATAGACCCATAAAATATCCGGTCACTCCTCATTATACCAGTTTATTAATTCGGGGTATGTCTTGGGCATAAATGTTATAAGTAAGTCTCCTCCAAGTTAGTTTTCATTCATGATTTAAATTAGTATGTTTATATTGTTCCTGGTTAGTTGTTATTCAAAAGGCTAATAGATAATATATATAATTATAAACATTATAAAAAAATAAATTAGACATACCATATACCTTATAAAGATTATGTTCATACCAGCCTTTTGAACCGCTAGCTCTTCCATGTTGTTAAGAAATGTTGATGAAGAAGAAATATGCTCAATAATTAAAAACCTAAAAACAAAAAATTCAGCTGATATGCATGGTGTCTCGGTATCCTTACTGAAGACAGTCTCATCTTTTGATACCCACGATCACGGAATTAGTCTATGAATGGTTTGCAAGTGCTACATTTCCTGATCGAAGCGTGATGAACAACTATAAACTAGTTTCGATGATGCTTGTGCTGTCAAAATTTTTTGCAACTGCAATGAAAACAAGGCTTGTTGTGATCAACAACTACCGTACTGGTTGGAAGGGTGATGAAATTGTCAAGCAATTAGACAGCGGTAATGAGGTACAAATGTGATCTTGTGACCTGAGTTCAGCATTCCATACAATAAACTATACATAGTTACTTCAGAAATTGTATCACTATGGAGTACGCGGTCAACCGCTGGAGTTTTCACCGATTGAATTAGATATAGGTTAATTAATACACAACTTACTCAATAATTTAAATATCGTGCTTGCATAGTTTTGTTAGTATTAATATTGATTTATTTAAGTCGCCACTAATACTAAGAGTATATTAGTTCATTAGTACGACATTTAGCCAACATAAATAAATAGATATCACATTTATTTTAATCCTTTTAAACCAGATTCCGATCAATCTGACCCCGATGGTTTTCTCAATGAATAAATTCATATTCCTCCCAAGGTCGCAACAGGAAATTAGATCGAACTTAAAAGTAAGAGCGCTTACAACATTACGTATTCAACTTCGTGTATATATCAATTGCTTTTTATCTCTCGTAATCCACTAAAACAACTTTTATTTTCTTTCGTACCGATAATCCCTGGTTTTATTAACTTTCTCCTTCCTATAATCACCATCCTGACACACATTTCCCTGTTCATCCTTCTCGCTTTTTGACTTCTGTCTCCCTCGCCACCATGCGATTTTATTACCCGAGTACAGCCTCCTACTTTCGAGCACCTTATTAACGGTAAAATTTATGAGTGCCGTCCTGGGCCCAGACGGAGGGATTAAGCATTCTTGTTGGTATTAGAGACTACGCCGCGATTGCTACATAAAAACTTATTAGTAAACCAAATTAATGTTAATCTGCGCCCGTGTATAGAGTTGTATAGCGGCTTGGCGGATGCTCAAAGTGGGTAGTGTGAAATTTATTAATCCGGGCGACACCTATGCGAACTATTGTTGATGGCGTGAAAAATGCTCTTTTGTTCTTGGTATAATCGCAGAGGTGGAGGATTAGAAATCGATACGGAGTTCGCTATTGCAATCGCGAGATCAAATTTGAATTTTTTGTTTGTCATGTGGCGAAACTGGAAGTGATACAAAATTCCCACTCATATTATTTCGCTATACAATTGCAAATTTGCGAGGAATGCTATTAAAATGGTTATCTATTCAGCTATACGTTGGCACGCCTTCATTTCGTAGATGTATTTGCAAATATCACTCGCTAGTTTTGCGAATGGTTTCTTTCACTAGTTAAATTAGAACAATCTTACAAAAAATAAGACTAATATCTAAGTGTTGTTAAACGTTATAGTTTATTGACAAAGTTTTTTGTTGACATTTTACCAAAATTTAATGGTAAATAATTACATTTTATTATTATATTCAAACTGTAAATAATTTTTTACATTTTGCACAAACAAACGTTTTATATATACATTTTGTTATGCATTTTGTTTCCCTATTATAGCTTTCCTCCAGACGAAGTCATAAATTTATTAAATGATGAAATATTGATGTTCTAAAAAAAGTTTTATGAGCCAGATCTATTTATATTTATTCCTTCTTTTGTTAAATTCGTGTATGTATACAGTGTGTCCACATTTCGATGCTCACTATTGGTATTTCGATTATTAGAAGACATAGAGCAATGGTTAAATGGGAAATGTTTTGCAGAATTCAATAATCCCAAGAAATATCGTTCCAAACTTACCTTGACTTTTTTAAATTTTAGATAAGGTAAAGTCAGGTAAATGTGTAGTAAAAATTGCATAGTGTGAAGAAAATGTAACACTGCCCACATAATCAGACATTTTGATAAATTTTACACATAGAAGTAACACGTAATATATGCCCAGTTGTAAGCCTTCAATAGATAGGCCTTTTAAATGTATCAACCGGTTTACTAGAAAAAAAAGAAATTTTAAACAGTGTCAATACTATACACTTACCCAACAAAATGGGGCAAGTGTGTAATCGTTCCGCATTTTATATATTAATAGCATTATCCTTTAGTTCGGCCAAGTGTGTAATACTATACTGATGCCTTTTTAATAAGGTATGATAAATTTACAAGATATCTAAGTTATTACACGTTAGCAGATGTGAATTTTTATTTGTTAAACTAGTATGTTTAGTGTAGTAGTAAGTTTAGTGCATTAGTAATTTAACAGAGGACATCCTTATTTTAATTTTAAAAATAAATGTAGCCAATCTACACACTTGCCCCGGTTACACACTTACCTGACTTTACCTTATTGGTAATATATTATTCATCGTCAATATTTCTACAACAATCAAATGATATGAAAGCATTTTCTAATTATAAATTCAACCAGAACGTATTTTTTTTTCTGGAGAGGAAGAGTCTTCATGAAGACACCGACACACCCGTATGTGCCGATGTGTGAGATTCTGGTCGGTGGTTGCAAGACCAGCCTACCCACTAAACCTCCCTTTCTTCGTCACGCGGTTCAGGCATCAGCGTCGAACACACCTGGCTATCCCTTGCTCCTACCACTGGTTATTCGGCTCTAATGTCTCTTTCCTTATAACCTGCAGATACTGCCTAGAGGAGGGAGAAACACCAGTTCATGTGCTGTGCCAATGTCAAGGCCTGGCGAGGACAAGGTTTCTAGTAATGGGGAGGAGAACCCCACAGCTAGTAGCTACATAAAGAAGCCGCTCTCAAAGATGATAGGCCTAATTAAGAGGGCAAAATTAGAGAGCGTCCTCTAGGAAAAAGGGGATCACAATAGATCTGAAAAGGTCGCGGTGAAACAGGTCGATAGGCCACCCCAATCCTAATCTAATCTAATCTAATCTCTTTCCTTATGCCTCAAAATGTGACACACCATTTCCTTTATGGTTTTCCAATTTCGACTGCTCACCATCATGACCGTAACCATGTTCTCCACACTCGCACAGCGGTGTTCCAATTTCCATCATAGCAGCAGTTCTTTGGCTATTCCAATTTCCACACTCAAAGAGGGTATGCTGTGGTGTGTCCACCTCTCCGCAGTATACACAGCTATCTATTATTGCCTTGCCGAATCTCTTGGCTTAAGTTCCGAAGAATCCATGGCTCACGAAGGCACTGCGTGAGGTAATAGTCCGTGGTTCGGTGTGGACAAGCGATCCATGGTGTTATTTTTGGGATGAGTTTCGTGGTCCACTGCGCCTTCTTCAAGTTATCATTCACCTCCTCTGCCACATATCTATCGTCCTTTTCTGCATTCCTCGGGCCAGCGTGCCACATTCGTACATGATCTTCTTTTGTTGCCAAAAGGTCTATTTGGGGCCGTAGATGTTATAACTGTAGGCGCCCCTCAGTGACGTCGTTCGAAACGCTGACGCTACCCTCAGTAGCATCCCCCTCTGCTGTCTGCTCACGAGGTTCCTGTATACCTTTTTTCTCCAAAACTTTGTACCATATCGGTGCGCCATACAACAGTATCGAGTGCATTACTCCAGAGAGCAACTCCCGCTTTGCACTACACGGACCTCCAATATTAGGCATTATACGAGTAAGTAATGTTGTCCGTTCCCCCGCTTTCCTGCACGCATGTTTAATGTCGTCTCCAGAATCTAGTCTTTGGTCCAATGTTATTACTAGATACGTAAGGGTCCTTACTGATGTTATCCTAGTTCCACCGATATTGAAGGAGATGATCTTTTTTCCAGAAAGTATTATGCAACTTGCAAAGTTTAAATGGAATGGTGTGATTTTTATGGGCCCAGTGTATTGCTCGCATCAATGTATGCGTGTCGTTGTAATATGAAAATGCAAATAATAAAAATGAAAAATTAAATTAGCTAGTCAACGGATAAATTTTAAAAAGGGCGCGAAAGAACAATTAAATCAGAGTACCCTTGCGAATTAAAACTTGAATCTATCTGACTTTTCTTATTACCCAAAAATTTGAAAAGGTTTTATATTAAAAATAAAAGAACTGAATTTTGAATGACGTTAATAAACAACCAAGAATTTATTATAAAAAAAAAGAAAAAAAAAGTTAATTACAAACTGCAGAAAAAAACCGTGAACAGAGGGTTCTGGTCTAAATCAAAAACTGCTCGAGATTTCTAAATTCGGAATGGGACAATGCTTAATTCTAAATTAAGGCAAAAGACAATTTAGTTCAGGAGGATAATTCTTTTTTTTCCAGTAAAATCCACGTGTATCAAATTCAAATCAAATAAATTTGGTGGACCCAAAATTTACAAAATGAAAACTAAAAGACAAGAACAATACTTCTTTCATTCCAAACCGAGGTGATAAATTAAATAAAATTGAAAGCAAACTAGAAACCAAAAATGAACTCTTTAAAATTATAATGAGGAAATTAAAACTAAAATCTGTCTTCCTGCACGAAATAATAAATGATCTTATATCTAAAATGTGCACATAACAATATAATAACAATTTTTATTAAGCGAGTTCCTTGATGGAAAAATAAATTCAATTAAGCGAAAAATCTTTAAATCAAAGTATTAACAAATGGCAGCCATGAATTTAAAAATTTACGTCTACTCACGTTTGCGTCTACCAAGGAACTAAGATTTACAATCTCGACCGCTGCGTACAGCGAAGCCGCAACAGATCAGTCCGCCAACGGACAAAATCACAAAACATAATAACATAAACAAAACAAGTGAACGCAAGATATTTAAATGAATGACATTAATATAAAACAAATGAACACTTAACTAAATAAATCATACTATCAATTCATTAACTAAATCTTTTATAAAAATAAACATTTAGATCTGTGAAAACTCTTCGGAAACATTGACAAAGACTGATCGGAGTAAACACGACAAAATCTATGCAATTTAAAAAAAAAAAAAACTCGCGAAAACAAGGTTCGTCCACAGCAGTAGGTTAATTTATCTTTTAAATTACACATTCAGCAAGAAAAAGTTGTGCAAATGATAGTTGAACACAGTTTAAGAAAGTGTAGAGTTTGTGGATTATCAAAATGTATTTGCCACTTATGTAAACTAAGTAACCGAAAATCTAGAATATGTTATAGAATGTATAAATTTACAAACCTTGTAGAATTTGTACAAAATGTATATTCCTTACTGATTGATGACCTACTGTTTATAAAATTTTAACAAAGCTATTTAGAGTTAAGTAAAAACAGTTTCTCTGTTTGTCAAGTTAACAAGATTCGCTTTTGAAAGTATGCAGATAACATATTTTAATGTTGGTTTGTTTTTATATTAACAAAGTATTCCTTACTGGGCATTATTATCGTTACACCAACCACAAAACGGTAAACTTTGTGGTGGTATAGGTAATTGGTTTACAATGCACTTTTATACACACCATGTGTACATCAAAAAGCTCGTTCAACTGCGGATATGACTTATACAAATTGCATGTGGGCATGTCGAATTTTGCACCGCTATAGAGGCAACGCACGCCCCGACAATTCGAGGTATTTACGCGGTCAACGGGATCTGGATGGGTGTAGGTTAGGTCGCCGCACGGTCGATCTTTACTTCCAGCGGTTTTCGCGGAATTACACATTCACGATATATCCGCGGCTCTATTCGTATCAAATCGAACGCCAGGAAACTTTATCGTAAGCGACGAGATTTTTCCTATAAGGTCGATATTACTGGAGTGGGCTTTCTCCCTATTTCTCTCTATTTCCTTGGGATGGAGCAAGAACACCGTTGAGATCGACTCGCACAGATAATAATCGCCTATCCTAAAATCCCGTTAGGCCGCTCGCTGTAGAAACGGAGCTTTGCGAGAGGTGTGCCCTCTATCGTTCCTTCTCTGTTTCTCTCATTAAATCTGTGGAGCTTAACGCGTAATGTATATTATTGTGGTCATGTTACTAGTGAGGTATACCTATATGCGAATACATGTACAGAAAAGGTACAGTCGACTGAGAAAATATCAGAGAAATATGTGTACATATAACTACAGCTTTTTCGGTGAAGATGTTGAAAAGTATTGAACGCATTTATGTAAATGTATTTAAAGCAGACATTGAAATGAAAAAGTGCTAGTCAAAAGTTCTCTCGATCGTTAGTTTTTTTTAAAACTTGAGCTTGGAAAGTTATGATATCGTCCCCGAAAACTGTTACCAATAGAAATCATATTAGTGCTTATAAAATGTTAATTTAGCAATGAACGTCGACGATAAACATGAGAGAAATCTAAAATTAAGTTATAGTTAGGTCTGCTGTAAATGTCAGATTTGACAGTTTGAAACGTCAGTCAGTATTGTTTTTTCAATATTTTATTTCTAAAATGATAAGTAAAGGATATTTAAAGAATTTTCAAGGTTAATAATTGCTTTGGGTATTTTAACTTCTTAATTTAAAATATATATGGTACCCTAACAGCCAGAAATATTACATAGATATTTTTAAATATATTTTTTTAAAATTTTTTTTCGTGAGAGGTTGAATTTTATTTTTTCTTTTTTTTCTAAATATAGATAAATATTCAATTAAAATATTTATTCCATATTTTAAATTATGTAAGCCCTAATTTTTTTAAAATATTTGTAAAATTTATTAAATGAAAATTGAGTTTTTTCTGCAATCATTTAATTTGTCAATAAGACTAAATTTCTTGTTATTTAGATGTATACGTCGATAACGAAAGTTGAAACATACATAGAGTTGTCTAAAAGGCCAAGAACTTGTTTTTTCACATCACCATCCAAGTTAATAATCGATAATTCTGCATTTTTTAATGCATATCAATGTTTATCAAATTAATCACTATTTTTAATTGAAGTGTTCTAAATAAAAAGACAGCGCATTTATTATCTTTTATTGAATAAGCCAATAAAAATACTCATTATTTAAGTCAGCCTTGGCTGTGCCAGTACAACCCTATGCTTTTTTTTCATATCTTCGGTAGTGGCGCTCCCATGGCGTTTCCTTGTGCCTCTAAAACAATGCCAATTGTATTATGATCATACCATATAATAAACATCGTACACGTTATCAATCACCTACTAATACATTTGGAGCATTTACAATAATTGGAGTAGGGTAGCTACATTCTAATACTTACGATTACTTATTTTACTTTATTTCATAATATTTGAAAACATTTTACGTACAAACAATTTAAAACAACAAACGTATTCTACGAGGTTCTCTAGGTTTTGCCGCTTATCTACGCGAGATGAATCTCTTAAGCAAATCAACTAGCAATTTATCTGGTAGATGCAGTACATATATTGAGCCATAAAATTCCACAATCATATTATATAGGATGTTTCTGTACATAGCGATATTGAGCATTCCAATTATCTGATAATTGCCATGACATGTTAATTTTTTGCTTACCTTGTAGTCACCACAAACTAAAAAACACCCCCCGCAACAATTAATTCTACAGTTAACCTAATTGCCCTAATCGGTTATACTATTATGAACTATAACATGTAAGAGGACAAACTAATGAAACGCTTGATATACGCACGTGCGCGTATGGATTCTAGGTATTAATCGTAGACGCATAAACACATACTAAATCATATAACACCGGCACCGTTCATGAATAGAGTGTTGTGTTGACGTTCGCAAACTTTACAAATATACAAATAATATAATCAAAACGCAGATTATATTAATAGAAAAGTTACAGCGCTCAACTTACATATTAATAATATATTATATTATATCTAATTTTATTTCTATCATTTAAATAGTACATACCTACTTAATATGTATGCATATTTTACCCTTTTTATATTATTCGTCCTACGCACCAAATGTTATATAAAAGCAAAATTCTTTTTTATATGAAATTATTATTTACAGAAATTCCAAAGCAAATATTCTTGCAGAGTTATGAAAAATATATTGAGAAAACATTTGCAATAAAATATTATTTGTAGCATTAATAATGCTACATAATATATATATTTTTTAAATGTTTTCCTAATATATTTTCTATAATATATTGTATGCATATTATATTAATATAACTAATATTCAAGAAAGATTTAATATTTTTTAAATATTTATAAAATATGAAATAAATATAGTTGATCACTGGGGGTTCTTTAAAATGGAAGATATTGCTTCGAAGGATGCAAAATAAGAATTTATTTACTTTTAATCTGTGCTGCTTGCACTAATTTATACTAACAGATGCTTACAAACTTATAAAGCAACTTGCTCATCAAAATAATGTCACCTCTCACGATTTTTTAGGGGCAGAATATTAGATTGTATATCTACAAGATAATCCTTTCAACTGACGGTTTTACAGCCTGCATCTTCTAAACTATTATGCATACATATTTCGCCGTGGATCTCACGTCATTATCGCGGACTCGGTTGGACGAGACTCATTATCATTTTCCCGTCTTTGTTTCAAGGATCGGCCCGCCTGAGCTCAAATCCCTACCGATATAGGGAATTTGGTAAATTGACGCTAATCACTGTATAAATATCCCGCCAAACAAAGACAGAGTCAATAAGAGTTCTCAGGTAGAACGTTGGCTGGTTAAATACACACGAGATATATAGGGCGTACGGGTAATGCGCCAACGTGGTTTGCTCTGCCACTTAGCGACCTCTGGAAACTGTAACTCCACAAGGGAAATTATTGTTAACTCCTTTCTGTATCCGGCGTACTGCCCATCTACGCGGTCGGTTGGTTTATTTACAATTAGAGACGACGTGTTGTTTGTTAATATCATTCGAACTGAAGATATCTTTATTGTTAGTTGGACAGAGAATTAATTTAAGAAGATGGTCGAGGGAATTATTATATTGAAATAGCGGAAATAATTTGAACAAATCTATTCTACTCACGATGACTAAAGCAAAATGTAATTTACATATTATGTACAATATTTCATAGAATTATTATCGTGATGTATGATGGGCAGATTGGGCAGGCATAACGTTTACCATCAAAACCACTTATCTTCAATTGAATTTATAAAAGCGGTAAGCGCTGTTTTTTTTTCTTTTAAATTCACTTACTATATTTATTACATTTCAAATTTGCCATGTTCCCAAATATGTTAACACCGCTTCTAACAATGAACAGATGTATATCTTATCTGACATGAGAAGAATTTTCGAACATCCTGAAACAGAAAACCCGTTTTTTTCTCTCCTATTCTATTTGTTAATGTATGCTTACATAAGTGAAGACGCCAGTCATTTTTGTAAGGAGGCAAAAAAAGAAACATGCGAAGAAACAAATCTATTTACAACTTGGAAGGTTAAGTTCAATAGACAGAAGTGATTATACTTTGTTTTCAATACCAAACAATAAAAGTGGGGTTATAAAACCTTTATATAAGTGTTTTGACTTTACACTTTACCGAGTGATATTTTTTTCTTAATCATGACGCGACATGAAGAAGCGTTTACGCGATTATGTGGCTAACAAAAAATTTTTGTGTATGAATATGCAGTAAATTCGTTTTCTTATTAAACTGACCGGCAACGTGAATGGTAGACATGAATTTCTTTTACAGGAAAAAAATGTGCTATTTCTGTTTTAGAGGTATTTAAAGATGGTAAATCGATTTAATGAAATCACCACACTTTTTAAATTTCAAAAATAGACTGCGCTATCTGCCTAATGATCGTTTTGTTCTGATTTGTGCCGTTAGGATTTAATTTTGTGCTCTGCCATTCATTGGCCGGAAATGTTAGATATATTTAGAATATGGGTTGTGGTTATTGAGGGTTGTGATTATTGTTAAGCTACAGCTACAGCACTACGTAAGGATAGCAAACACTTTATTTTATATGCTGTAGCTATAGAAGGAATTTTGAGAAATTTTGATTTTGAGGGAGAAACAAATAATTTGTTGGGATGTACACTGCCAAACAAAATTAATGTCGCCGTCTATAGCGCAGCGACTGTCAAAACTGCTCATCATTTTAACAGGCGTGCGTTCGGCTGCCATCGGCTTATGCAGGTAGAAGGTTTATTGTATGTAAAACTCAGCAATTATAAAAATCAGATAGGAAATACGAAAATTTGCTGCGGACGATGACATTAATTTTGTCGGGCAGTGTACATATTACGGACTTTATAATTTTATCTTCAGCACTAGTGCATATTGTTTTATCTTTGCCTAGCCCGTCATTCCATAATGCCGAAGATATAACATATTCGTCTATTTTAAATAACTAGCGGGTCATTTGACTAAAAAAAAAAAAATGTTTACTACATAGAGAAAAAAAATACGGTAAGTTTACATTGCACAATGTTGGTTATTTAATGACATGCCCAATCATTTAAAACTCCAACGAGTAAATTTACAATAACATAAATGTACAAATAGTACATGATTAATTAGATAGTGACACATTTCTTTTTATTTAAAATAACTGTAAATTTAGAAATTTTTTTTTTTGTTATAGGAAGTAGATGCAGAATTATCCAGATATTTGACAAAAGCCTGCCGAGGCTTTAATTTAAATTTAAAGGTAGTGTTTAAAGTTTTGTTGTTGTCTGGGCATAACTGATATTATTGTCTTCTTGAGTATCGTAAGCACTGGCAGAAATGTTTACTTGAAGTAAGCATGTCTTGTTTTAATCTAATGGCCTCAGTTTTCGTATCTCACAATGAAATAGGATCAAATATAGTTTCAAATTTCTGTGAAAATCTAGGTACTTCTGTTTATCAAACCAATAACCAAAGCACACGAAAAGTATATTTATCTACTCTCATTTGTAATCTGTTATTATTTACATATTTTCAATTCTTAAACAACGTCACTATTGACAGCAGTACGTATAAGATTAAAAGTGTACGTGAGGTAACAATACATTTTAAATGGGATTTACTTTTACACACGTATACCGCAGAATGGGACTATTCATGACTAGCTGAAACTCAAACATTGTATCAGAGAGAACGCATAGATCGAAAATAAAAGTGAGCCAAGTACTGATCCCTAGGGGACACCATATATACTTCAGTATTCGCTTTTCGAATAATTACAAACATTAGCATTATGGGTTGTGGATCTTATATTGGCTACGTAAAAGTATATAAAATAAATGTACTTTCATGCATAATTTGATAAACGTAAATGCAGTATAAATATTTTTATATAATAATGGAATTTACTGCTCTCTACTGGTTTTATTTGGATGATTGAATTTGCATGTTTAAATAATCATATTTTATTTAAAATTAATTGTTAAATTTGATAGGTAGTTGCAGATTTAAAATTTTGAAAAGCCTGGATACAAAGATTCTCTTTAACAACCAAATCATCTTACAAATCTTTTAGTAATTTGAATTGAACATACCTTCTGAGTATGCTTTGCCCAGAAAAGAAAAAAAAAACTTGTTAGTCTGAAGACATATGTTTTTCTCTGACAGGTGTTTAATCACATGCCGAATCCAAACAGCCAACACCGAAACCCTATCTTGAAAAATTCCCTCGAAAATGGTAATTACGGTACGCTTGCATAGACATTCTGAAATTTTCTCCTACAATACGTTATAAATCAATTGCCGCTATCGGATAGGCTAAATTATCGCGCAACGTAGTAATATTACAAGTAAATTAATACGTAATCGTATCACAGATCATTGATCCAAGATACATTAGGTTATCTTTCACATATTAGAGGCATATACGCGGAACCTTGCGTCATATAACGTAAATTGCCCAACGCCGCTACCTCCAAGCTATTATTAATCTGTCTTGGGAAATATACTGTTTAATTGTTTATTCCTATTTACAATTATATCTACTATATCGTATATGGACATAATATTAAATACATACATTATTATAGAATCGACGACGAATTGAAACCGTTTTTATTTCGTTTTATTAATTCAAGTTTGAGGTGAAATCTTGTTGGTGTTGTTCTATGTATAGCCCGAGATATACACTTTCTCCCTTTGTCCCAGATATACGGCCAAGTACATACATACAGTGGAATTTCGCCGGCTGATCTCATAAACGATAGGTAGCCGTTGGTCTGGAGATATTTCGTGAACGCCACGCAAGACTTAATGTGTAAGGACATGTGTCGGCTGTTATTAATGTTGTGTGAGCGAAAGTTCACCGATTGTTTCTGTGGCCGAATTCGAGAAGAGAAAAAAAAAAGACAAAGCGGTTTAAGTGGGAGGTGAAGTTATATCCGCTTCCAGTGGCTTTCCTGTTTTGTGTGTTTCGACACAATTGTTTATAGCTTTAGTCGATGTGAATATTGTCTTTTGGGATTTAAATATAATGTTGGTTCTCAATTGTCTGTCTTACACACAGTAACAGTATTTTCGCAGTATCTGAAAGGGGTATTATGAGGAATTATATTTCAATTCAATATATATAAGTTCTATTAATGCTTAAGTCGTGTTTGCGTTATTTTTAACCCAGGAAAAATCAAATATATGTTTCACGTTTTGTATAAACATTATTTCTTTAATTTTCGGTAGAAATTGATAATCGTTCTCTAAATTTGCTTCAGATGTTTCAGTATCTTTTACAAGTACACTTTTTTAATTCCTGTACTCATTTTCATTTGTGTCTCTGCTTCTTTTACCTTTTGATAAATGTATTCTTAGATGTTTTACCCGTTATGCTATTTTCCTAGTATTCTCTCCTTCTTCTTCACAATTATTGAAGCAGTAGTTTCCTTTGACTTTCAACGTACCTTTGACTCTGTCTGGCTGATCCATGAGTTCATAGTTTCTGGCTCAAACCCCATTTTGACCAAACCGATCAGATCCTATCTTGAATGTATAGAAGTCCGCCTCGGTTCTTGCAATTTCTTTGGTAGGAGCACCACAGGGATTGTTAGTGGGACCACGTTTCTTGTTACTATTTCTTACATACCGCTCTCGAGAGCCTGGTACGCATCTAGCCTGTTGACATCGTCGTGTATGCGATTGGCAGGACAGAGAGGTTAACCTGTGGTCATTTGAGTTATTAGAAAAGACTTTATAAAATAAGCAAAACTTTTTATAAAGATTTTTTTCTTATTTCTGTAAAAATAAAAACTAAATAATTTATAAATACGGGAGCACATTGTATAGTGCACTGTCTTTAACAAATTAAATGCGAATTGAAGCTCCACAAATCTTCGATTATTTATGCAACCGAAACTACAAGTACTGAGTACCGAGCAATGCATAATTCAGAATTATTTGCAAATATTTTTTAATTACTATTTCAGTGTACTCTAGCTTCGACTGCATTAATAATCGAAGATTTGTGGAGCTTAGATTCGCATTTAATTTGCTAAAGATAGTACATCGTTTGCATGCATTTATTATTTATTTAAAAGTAACCTCTCTGATATTGTAAGCTTTAACAATACGGACAAGATCTTTCTCGTAAGTGATCATCGTAAGATCATCAATCGTACAAAGACATTATATAGGGCAGGGCCTACTGAGACCTGAAGCTAACGGGATTTGACTTATTGTCAATCTATTTTAACGGTTTTATTATTAAAATAAATTTCGATAATATTCATAAGATAGAGCCATATACATTGTCTTTTAATTTTCCTCCATTATTTTCCATCATACAGAAGACATTCTTTATGTCTGCCACCGTCACCTATTTCTTTTCAGAGGTCTTAATCCTGTGGGATAACTGTGCTAATATTATATACTGATCTACCATTCACGATATCGTTTTCTCTAAAGCAATGACATATTGTACTTCCTAATGTGGCCCTCTTCTTGCAAGAGTTTTTGAGCAACTTAGAATATAAACAATTTAGAGAGAATATGTTATATACCTCAGGAAAATTGACTAATTATATATGACACTAATTATAAGCTAAGAAATTATCGAGGTGAATTTAACAATAGTAACCAAAGAGATGGATTAAGAGGATATGGTTATAAGAGTTTAGAAACGTCGCAGGAACGCAATGGTATCCAGAAAGGGGATAGTGGAGAGAAATCTAAGAGTGTGGAGAGGGATACAGCAGAAGGGGATTGAAGATGTTGATATGAGTGCCGAAGACCTAGTACTAGTAGTTGACTACTAGTTATGTTTACATATACTCAGCCAAAAGAATTGATTGATATCTATTGCAAAAACACTCCTGATGTTGACATTATTTTACCAAAATTATCATTTATTTCTGTATATTTTGAAGGAATTCCAGTCCATACATGCAACTAGTGTGGAGGCGTCTATAATGTCTGAAGAAGTCATCAGAAATGGGGTTGGAGAATAATGTTCTTCCTACAAAGAAAATAAAAATATTATTTCGATAAGAAGAAAGTAAGCAATGTAAACAAGTGTTACGTGTTGAAAACACCTTTTCTTATTTCTCCAACTGTACACTATCTTTTCTGAAATCATCTAAGTTCATTGACCTTTTCTAGTTACCGAGAATTTCGCTATTTACTTATTTCATATAACGTCACGTTTAACCTTGAAATTGTTTTTTTGTAATGTACCGCTTTATTTGTGACCTTTTTCTAAATTCTTAAATTGTCAAATTTTAGGCATATTTTAGATGCATTGATATCGTAAATTCCATTAAACTCGTTTCATAATTAGCTCTGAATTCATTCATTTCTGTTAATTGTTGCACTTTTTTTTGTGCGCGCTGTACTTGAAACGTTAGAATTTCGCACAAACAGACCGCGTGCAAATCTTCGATACTCGAATCCTATTGCGTACTTAATGGCATAGCGCGGGAACTAGATACCTCTTCCCTTCCGATTTTCACTTACACTCGAGCGCGCTAATGTGGAGAACCTACGAGTCTAAGAGGCGAGCGCCCTGCTGCAAACCCTTTTCGACCATTTTACCCGTTTCGTTAACCCCTGTGGGGGATTCTGGTCGTAAGGAAACCACTCTCACGGAAGCCGTTTGCAGTCCCTGTGTTTTGACTACGAAGACTTCTTTTTGAGCCCGCTGACGCGGATTTTGCGCCGCCGCCGCCCTAGTCGTCCCTGACCCGGGCTTTCTTCTTCATCTCCGGCTCTCTTCTATTTTTCCTCACCTCCCCTGGTGTGGTGACAATCAACCGTTTGTGCATTTTTTTGTTACATGTAAGTTAATTTTAGAGTTATTTGCTTTTGTATTGTAGTAACGAACTACATTGGCGTAATCTTATTTAGCGTAATTTTTTGTTTATATTTCGGTCTTTCGGTCATAATCCAATTTAACGTAATTCTTTTTTTTTTTTTTAATATTCTAGTCTTTGTTGTCATTGTCCAAATTTAACGTAACTTGTGAAATCATTTTAATTGTTGCTTCCTTTATCTTTTCACCTTAAAACATGGTAGGTCGTAGCCATTTGCATGCTCTGATCGAGTAAGTAGATTTTATTTTCTTGTTTCTTTATATAATACAAATTTTTAATAATAACCGGCACTCCACCAGTTCATGATAATATTTATACGTTGTAATTATGTAATACTTGGCCTCACCCGATCACGTGTCAATATAACTTGTTATATAGTTTCTTTGAGTTTTATTTTAATTTAATTTTATCGACCTTGGCGCACTAGTTTTTTTTTCTTGTTCATTTAAATAACCTTTCTTTTAATCTAATTATTAACAATAAATCAAAAATTCTGCAAGTACAATCCCTTGTTCTCCCGACTGGTAAATAGTCATTCTGGCTGTGGTTTAAATTACCGGGCGACAGCGTGGGCCAGCGAGGGCAACAGCTGACTCAACCAGTGCGCTTCAATCCGACATTCTTCCGGCGCCTCCCTGGCCGAAACGACTCCGATAGTCGCAGCGTGGGAATTAAATTATAAACGTTGTTTTATTTTATCCTTCTTTCCATCCTTTGGTACTTTGCAATCATTTATTTTTTGTATATCAATAATCTTTTATAAACAATATTTATTTTTTATTATTAGTCAATCTGGTCTCATGCTCTGGGAAATTGCTACTATTTAATACGCCCTGAGAATTCGCTGGTAGCACAAGTCGTATATTGGTAAAGTTGAAATTCGATCAAATAATGGGGATATGCAGTTTTTAATTATTCGAAATATATAATAAGTGAAATGGTGCTAATGCTGTTGGTATCCGATAAAATTGACATCCGGATATCCGGATCCACTATCCAGTTTTCGAACCCGGATCCACTATCCCGTTCTCAGATTCGAATTCGGAAAAGATATGAATTATCGACCAACTCAATATCAGTGTATGTACTAAATATGTATTTTATTGTATTGTACTTTATTAGCCAGTACATCCACAAAATATAGGCTTTGTCAGACATATATATTACAAATATAAATATAAATGAACATATCTATGAAAACACTAAATACAATACAACAGATAAGAAAAAAACTCAATAATCACGAATCTGCTCACTCAAAAACTCCGATACAGTGTAATAACACTTGTCGTCTAGAAATAGTTTTAGTAAAAAGCCTAACAACATTAACAATGTTTATTTTGTTAGGTTTTTAGCGAGTTTATTATAGATTTTAATACATATAAACCTAGGGTTTTTTCATATAGTGTCGTCAATAAACAAAAATACCCAGCAATATCAACAGGTTATGGCCCCTAAAAGTTGGACGACAGCTATCAGTATTTTTTAACATGAATATATTTCTCAGAATCCTCTTCTGCAGAATAAAACATCGTGGGAATTGGGAAGACAAGCCCCAGAACATTATACCATATTTCGACCTTGATGAGATATGAGAGTGGTAATATATCAAAAGCATTTCGTGACTGACGCTGATTTTTAACTGGCGTACAGCATACTGAAGAGAAAACAGTTCTTTACAGAGAGCATTTACCTGGCTATTCCATGCAAGATCCATATCAATTATAACAGCCTAGAAATTTGGTATTGTTTATTACAGGGATAGTTTTGGATCTCAAGCATACTAACGGAGATGTATCTGGCATACATCGTTTTGTATTAAATATTAACATACGTGATTTAGATTCGTTCATTTCAAGGCTGTTACTGCAACACCACAACGTCATTGCTTCAGCATACTGATGGCCAACCTGCGCTAATTCAGCCTCCGTTGGACCTGAGATGACGCTGCAGTCGTACTCATCAGCAAATTGAAACAGATGTCTCTGCAAAGGAATAATGAAGATCATTCACAACAAGACAAATAGGCAGGAGTCCAAGAAGTGATCCCTTCGGGACACCCTTGTAACATTTATAGCTGACGAATTCGTACAACCCACCCCATCTCCGATATAAACATATTGCGAACGGCCTGATAAATAGCAGGATAGCCACTTCAAAGCAGACCACCATAGCGCGATACCTTACTCAGAAGCTGGGCATGATTGACACTGTCAAAGGCTTTCGATAAGTCGAAGTATAAGTACCTACCGGTTTCCCTCATCAATAGATTGATACACTAAGTCAAGTGATACAAATATCGCGTCATCCGTATACTTACCATTGACAAACCGTACTGGCTAAAAGCAATTAAATTATTATTAGTTAGAAACGACATTAAGCGCTCGTATATTGCCCTTTCGAAGATATTGAAAAACTACATAGTATAGACATGGGTCTATAGTTTGATATCTGTAACTTACTGCCTTTTTTTATGTATGGCACTAGCTTTAGCATTCTTCAATCTTTCGGGAATTTACCCTCAGAAAAAGATTGATTAATGATTGATGATAATGGATTGGAAATATAAGTTGCAACATACTTTAGAATATTACATGGTATTCCATCAATACCAGTAGACGATTTGCATGAAATTTTCAGGATAATATTAAATATTTCATTGTCACTTAACGGATAAAGATAAAATGTTTTCGGAAAAGTATGTATGTCATTTGATGATAAGTTAATATTGGCATGAGTAGGATTAGAAAAATTTTGTTTAAATAAATTGCAAAGCATATCAGAATCATCAATAATTTCATTGTCAACGCTTAAAAGAATTATTGTCACTAGTATGTGGTTTAATTTCCCAGTTAATAATATTCCAAGCAGATTGATTTACTTTTTGATTTATTTTCATAAATTATTATAGTATTTTTTTAGTCTCAACAAGTAATTTATTACAGTTGTTTTTTGAGATATTAAACTGGTTTTTAGCAATTAAATTTGTGCTTATATAGAGTATGAGCTGCGATCTGCCAATTCCACACGACTTTTGGTTCAACCAGGCTCTCTTTGAGGCAAATTGCATTTTATTAATGGAAAGGACTGGTCAAAGTATTAGAAAAAAGTGCTTGCTCTAACGATTGGTTACTACTTCAAGTGAATATCAGTGAAATTAGAATGTCATTTCAGTACGAACATCACAGTTTTCGGTTCAATATCTCACACTCCTTAAACATCAAATAGAACATGTTTAATTCGGGCAATGTTTGATGACTATTTTTACTCCTCGACTATGTATAGTAGCAATTTTCTGTTGCCGAACTTAATGTATTTTTACATTTTATAAAGTCAGTTTATGTTTTTTCATAGTAATTATGAATTTAATATATTTGGAGATTTGCATTTATTAATTCTGTGTTCAATGTTACATGCCGCACATAGGCGTAACAAATATCTTTCTTTTGCTTGTCAATTGAAAGATGGAATCTGGGTGACCTTGGAAATTTGCCAATTCTGTTTATGCAGCAAGCACTTAGAAGCCGAGCATATCACTAAGAAGCCTTCGGACCAATTGGTAAGCAATTCTCTAAAGTAAAGGACATTTATATCTCGAATAAGTGGGTGAACACTGTCTTATTGTGAAGAAAATGACTCAAGTCTCAAATTTAATCAAACAGGGAAATGAATCAATCTATGCGTTTCCCATTTGCATAATTAACCTTGTCTCGTAAATCGGGGCCGATGACTATTTAATTCAAAGCGATTGTTGAGCCTTTCAATTCTAATCGCCACCGGTCGCTATCTGTTACAGTCGTATTGCGCAACCGGACAATAAAACACAAATCGAACGTCTCGAATTTACGACTGTTTAGATAAATAAAATTGAATACGGGATTAAATACATATTTAGATTGGATCGAGGAGAGGAAATTAAGGCCGTTAAAGGCGCGAAGACTTAATAAAGTATTAGCACGCATCTGTGAGCGAGATAAGGTTGACGTAAAATTATTTATATAAAACAGAGGCGCGACATCGGGCGACATTGCTGGAATTCCGCGGCGCTCGCAGTCGTTGGTGCGCACGACGTAACGAACTAATCTGCATTTGCGAAATATAAACCAGAAACATACACAAGTCACGCGCGCACGTAGATATAATAACTATTAGCATTAGCATATGAATACAGCATGCCTGCTGCAAGTTTATTTGGCTAAGGGATACAACCCCTCAGTACTAATTTTTTCATTAATATTCTTAAGAATTTCAAATGTGTGAAGAAGAAGACCGTAAGTTTTATAACATATACAGGGCACTTCAATTTAAACGAGTCACCTCAAAATAATCTTACCTCTGTGATTTATAAAATTCCTCAACTGTCAATCTGTCATATCAAGGGTGACAACTTTTAAGACAGGGCCTGGACGATTTGAATTTTTCCTGGGAGGCCAGCGGCCCCCTTAAAATTAAATAGGAAGTGTCTCTGACCACTATTTGAAAGGTCTTATTTTATTTCTTTACGAAATGTATCAAAAAGCCATTTTTTTTAAGTCAGTAGGCATAGTGCCGTAATTTGCAATCTGTTAAAAATGCGATAGAATGAAATTGGCTTGGATTTTCTTTATTAAATGATGCTGACCTGCACGCAATAGTACAAATCTGCTTCAGAATCTTCGTATATTTCTTCAACATTTCTGGAGTTATTCGTTAGATTCTTAACAATATTGCTGTAACTCTTGTTAGAAGCTGAGCGGTGCATAACCTAGCTTAAATGCTTTCAAAGAAAAAAGCAAGCGTGTAAGATCTGATCTAGCAGCCATTCTATACCTCTGCGAGCATCTGAGGCACTTTATCTTGGCTTAAAATACTATCATTCCCAAATTCTGGATTTGCTTCAATGTTCTTGTAAAGAGTGATTGTATGTCGGGCATTTCAATACATTTGACATTTAACTCATCATAATAGGTCTATGAGGTTACGCAGATATCACCCATATATAAGTTTTTGTGTGTGTGTGTATTATTTCCACGTTATCGGTTTGTTCACTGCATATATGCAGTTGTGACGATTACTTGCATTCAAGAAAAAGATGATTTGTCCAAAAAGCAGATATTATCAGTAAGTTCGATTATTGTTGACGTGGTCGGTCATTAATTCATAAAATTCCAACCTCTTGTCAAAATCATCCTCACTCAATCCGTGTAAAAGGTAATTTGATGAGGATGAAATTTGTTCTTATTAAGCATTCTACAAACTGATAATGCTTATCCTGATGCGAATACTGTTTACCGACGTCTTATTTCCAAGTACTGCGATCTGACACTAAGACTTCAACGTTCATATCTTCATTTTGACAACCCAATGAAAATGTTGTTTTTTGTTATACAGAGGCCACTCTGAAAATTTTGATTACTAATAATATTCTTGAATAAGCAGTTAATTTGTATCCCCCTTCATAACACAAAGTCACAATTCCCACGTTCTTGGATAGAATGCATCCTACTAATTTTCTGATTCACGTTTAAATAAATAAACTTACTAAAAAAATTTCACTAAACATGCAACTTAACTAATACGCCAAAAAGTGTCCAAGCTGAAAAAAAGCAAGCAAGTGAAAAACGGATTAAAAGTAATTAAGTAGTATGACCAAAAACAAGTAGGAATTACTTTGGTTACCACACAAAAATTGCGAATTGTCAGGAGATCACATAGGGAGAGCATTTGAAGTCATTTCTAATCGTATTTTATTATACAGGTTGCAAATGATGCTTTTTTTGTGTTATTTAAAAAATAACCTTTATACATGTCACGTAAAGAGACATAAAACCTGTGAATGATGGTCACAAGCCCATCTCTCTATCAATGAAGGGATATTTTGATTTGCAGTCCCTATCCTCCTTATATTGTTTCGAATTTTTAAAATCACAGTTAGGTAAAGATTGTTTTAATAAATTATTCACCCTTATATTAAATTATCCCGCCACCGTTTTTAGTAAACCCAAGAAGGATAGGAAAATTAACGTTGCAACCACTTATATATAAAACAACGTCTGTGATTGGTTATATGATTGGCAAGAAGAATTGCTCAGATAATAAGCAGTTTTTTGATATAGGGATTATAATCTATAATTGGAGACTCATCTAGATGAATGAGACGTGGACCTTACGCAGCAAGTCATTAAACAGATTCAACGAAAGATGGAATTTATTGAAAGGCAACTCAAGACACTTTACTACTTAATGACAACTGCCAGGGTAACAAGCAGTTTCAGGAATGGCCTTGTGGACAGCACTTTGAGCATGAAAGAGAAGTCAAGAAAGTTAAAAGAATAGGAAACGTCACTTAGTGATAAATATAGGCCCTACTGATTACAATAAAGTTTTAAGGGATGTAAAGAGAGAATCTTGGAGGGGGCACTACGAGAACATGAGAATGTTCCGACATTGTGCAAGATTTACAAAGATATTATCTAAAGAACTACACAGCTCAATACATACTCTAAGAAGAAACGATGGAGTTTGCACCAAGAAAGATGAGAAAGGAGCCCATAAGAGAACATTTTATGGTTCATTTCCCGAGATCTAGAATTACCCATTTATCATTGCAAGACTGTTATATGTGGAAAAAGTGAAACGGGTAATCAACTCATGCAGTAAATCGCCAGATCGCCAGCATTATTCAGTATGTACGAAGGTGTTGAAACCTATTGCAAAAATTGCATGTATCAGGAGAAGAAATCTCGCACTGAAGTAGTTACCAATGGTCTGGAAGCTGATCAGAGTTAATTTTTAATCCAAAACACGACAACTTGATAAAGAATGGGCAAGATCTGAATCAATAAATTGAGCATTATGTGAAGATTTTGAAAGCTACCAGACATATAAGAAGATGTATTACCATATCGAATACTATATCCAAGACCAGTATACGTATCAAGCAGGAAAATCTACAGAAATAGCGTTGTATCTGATCGTATAAGGGGCTGAGCATGTCCTGCAAACCAACAAACTGCTTTTGTGCATTTTGCGTAGGAAGGTTGATAATATTTCCTCACCATCAATCACCGAAGCATTAAAGCAGCAATAAAGATACATAGACTGCATGCTTAAAGAGAGTTCAGTTTAAACACCCATAATGAAAGAAACACTGATGGAAATAAGATGTCCGCAGAGTGAAGTTTTGTGCCCTCTGCTGGGGTGGTGACCACGAGTAAAAACTAAACAGTGAGAGCACAACATTTTGTTATAGATGACCTTATCATTCTAACCCAAGTTACACTCAAAAACGTAGTACGGTACAAAAAGCAGAACCCTTTTGTAAGTTACAAGCATGGACCGAAAAGAAAGATTTATACACCACTCTCTCCAAAAGCAGTCACGTGAAGAGGGAAGTTAAATGGTCTCAGATCACTAAAACTCCAGGGTGATTACTTCACTCAAGCTGCTAGAGGAAGTAAAACATCTTGATATCATTTCTTAACAAACCCGAAAAACGTGAGCATTATTTGTAAGAAACTTTGGTTCTTATAATATCTATTACGAAAACTAAGTTTTATAATTTCTTATATTTTATATAAGATTCTTAATAGGTATATTTGTTATTCTTTTCACATCTTATTATAATTTTTTTTTCGGTTTATATTTGGCACAGTTTTCTGTGTGCGTAAGCCCTTGCACAACGGACACGGAATGGCCCAGGGCCGTTCCGCTTTTACTGATGATTGTATTAGCTAACAGAAAAGAACATTGAATTCTGTTATATGAAAAAGCTTTTATTTATTTAAATTAAATTACATAATGCTATTTACGAAAAAGATAATTCCGTCCATAAATATTCTTTATTAGACAGAAAACAAATAATTCTTCATTAAACGAATCGTTCTAGCAATAAAACCATATACTTAACATATTATATAAATGACCCCCTGTGATGTTTTTGTAAGTGAAATGTTTTTTAAACGATTTACACGTTGCATAATGGACTCACATTTGTGTTATATCCGGTTACGATTTTTTAAGGAACAATTCGATGGATTTACTATATATTATTAACGTGGATTAATTGCTTCCGTGTTAGATATTTTTTTCTTCCAGTGCAAAATTAATTCATTTTCTTTATATATGCGTATAATGGGTTTACTTTTGTGTTTAGAATAATAATACAATAGATTGTTGGTACAGGTCTTTCACTATGTAGGTGCATAGCGAAATCCTGCTAATGTAAACGGCGTACACACACAATAATATTAGAGGATAGATTAGATTAACCTCGCTTAGAAAGTGATATTGTCATAATATGATTTATATAAAGGAGTATTAATCAAAAAAAGTGACGCAAGCATTTTTTTATGTCAATATACATTCTGTAAACCTACTCTCATACGCGTTTCTATATTAATTAGTTTGTGGACGTTCAATATTTACTAAAGATGTTGTTGAACGGTTATGCCCAAAAAAGTGATTATAAAACTGGTTGTTAATAAAATGTCAATAGAGAGTAGTTGAATTAGTTCATTTAAACTTAAAATAAGATGAATGATGTTTTTTATGTATTTCAAACGCAATAAACAGGCTTGAGGAAAAAGCAAGGAGGTATGGGTTGGAAATTACTAAGAAAAGACAAAATACTTGAAAATCGGCAGCGATATAAAACAGAATGGGCACTATCTAAGTACGTAAAAGCATAAATTTAAAGCAACAGCAACACTTAATTATCTGGGAGTAACATTGGGACAGACCGATAAACACAAAATAAAGAAAATTATTTAAAAAGAATATCGAGCATTTGGAAGAAATAAAACGCGGTTGAAAAGCAAAAGCATCAGTAAAACGAATAAAACGTTAATAAGACCAGCAATTATGTATACTATGAAAACAGGAGTGATAAACAAAAGGGAAAAGGAAGAGCTGAAAGAACTGCACGAAAGACATTGAGAATAATACTGGATCCAAACGTAATAAGGGAATGAGAGAGGAGACCACGGAAAAATTAAAAAATGTAGCAGGAATTGGAGAATGAAATATAGCAAGCTATATAAAAGGAGTAAGACTGAAATAGGCTGAACATCTAATGAGTAAGAAACCAAGAGAATTGATTAAAAGACGTCAGTTCAATTATAGATCAAAGAAGCCTCGGGAGGCAAGACAGAAGAGGACGCACCAGCTATAGGTGTGTGAATTGGAAAGAGAAATACCGGGAAAGAGGAGAATAGAAAAAGGTTAGGAACAGCTAAAACAAACAACAAACTGTAAGGTAAAAAGAGCTGTTTAAGCCATTGTATGAAAAGGGAAAAGGATCAAACTTTATTAACTACAAACCAACAGCGATGACGTCAAACGTTTCAGGAATAGTTGAAAAGAAAATGTATTTAGAAGAATAATGAAAGTTACGGAACAAAAAAAAAATAAGCACCTATCAAAATGGGCATTCACGGGTAGATCAACGACAAGAGCTACGTTTCAACTACTGAACGAGATTATTAATGGAATCAATAACAAGGCCTGCATATTTATGAATCTAAATATAGCTTCTTATATACTCTCCATAATATTTTACTATAAAAGTTGTTTATCATCATACATAGAGATGGTACAAAGGAATGTGTTGGGTGCTGTGATGAGGATGGAAGGCAGATTACATTCTAGTGGGCAAATGTCATTTGTGATGTGCATCAAGGCTCAATTTTCTGCTCACTGTTGTTTCTACTGTATATTAATAATCTGCCAAATGCTGTAGATGACCTACTAGTTATGTTTGCAGATGATACTATAACAGTGTTGACAATAAGGGAAGTATTAAGAACTTGTAAGAACATTAAGTAACACTGAACGAATGGTTTCCGGACAACAGCTTCATATTAATATTGATAAAACAAAATCGATGACATTTGATAAACATGCGCCAAACATCGTGATGAGTTTTGAGGAGACTGCTGTTGAGTAAGTGCAAGAGACATCCTTGTTGGAGATAGAAATTGATTCGTCAATAACGTGGAAAACCCATTTAGACTAGTTTTATTTATTTTGACATTTGTTTTATTATTAACAGTCTTATCGGAAAATTTTAGTGTAGGCGCCAGTTTAAGTGCATACTGTGCGTTTGCAACCCGCAGCCCAACGGTTAAAAATTATTTGTTAGCTTTGGATTTTATTTCGTAATTTCTATTGACTAAACAGTCAAACAAAAAAGAGGAATCTGGATCTCAAATGGGATCAACTATAATGTTAAAAAAATAAGCAGACCTAGATGTATGAATGAAGAGAAATAGAAATGTTGGATATGTGGGCGATATTTTTATGATATCCAGCGTGGAGAAATAAAAATTTCTGGATCACCAACTCTTACATGACGGTGATGCAAACAAGAGGAGAAAACACAACAACAAGAGTAAGAATAGACATTTCTATATCAGGCCTCATCATCATCTTATGCATAAGAGAAACAGGACATTAAAAACGTAGAGACGAATCCATTAGTAATGGCTAGCATTTTCCCAGTGAAAATATGCATCCAGAGAAAATAAAAGAATGGTGACATTGACGTAAACAGAGAACCTATCAAAGAGTTGAATCAAAAAACTGTTACAGAATCACGAAGAGATTATTTAAAATGCCCAGTGGAAGTCGAGATCAGAAGAATTTTGAAAAAACGAGAAAGAAAGAATTTATTTATTGTTTCAATTCGGTTATATCTCTTACTACATGGCTTCGATATTTCATATTTTTAAGAAAACGTAGTAACTTTCGTCTTCGTGGTAACTGATTGTATCACTTCTGTTTGACATTAGATTAGATTAGTGAAAGATATTCGATTAATCATCTCGTCCACTGCGACCACAAGGGTCTACTGTAGGATGGATGTTATCTTAAAGTTCAATCAACAAGTTCAGAATCCTTAAGGTGCTTAGGGAAGATTATTTTATTTATTTATATAGTTATTATTATAGTTGTGGGAAGAGTTCGTCTTTGGTTTAATTTTGTGCGTTATTTTATTTACTGACATTTGTTTTTATTGCATTAAAGTGATAAGGAATTATTGTGAATAGAAGTCACTGATGTAAAATTGGCATTCTTAACAATTTACAAAATATTATTTGCATGCACCATGTCAAAGATCCGAGGCTGTGCTATATTATTAAGTTGCCCTAATAATGTGAAAGTTAGGTCGTTATAGGTATACAATACAACTTGTTTTAACTAAAGTGTTTTTATATATTAAAGTGTTGCTTTTATATCCAAATTATCATAGGTGTGTCTACTAGATATTTGATGTCTTTAATAATATAATTATTACAAATCCTACTATAATAGTTATAAAATATTTGGTATATACCCAAATAAAAATCTTGAGTATGAAAAGTATATAAAATGATCCTTTTGAACGTACCGCCAGATTAGTTGTAGTTCGGTGTGCTGAAGTTGGCGGCACGCAATCTTGTCGACAAACAGGCATTGAGTTTCCAATCTCAAACCTGCACTATTGAAAACTGGATGATGCTCCTTCTTTTTCATTCAAATTAAATATACATTTGCTTATTGATTGGCAGGTGATAGATGAGATAACATTTTGAAACTCATCAAAACTGGAAGATAATTAGGTGAGTATCTTAAAACTTATCTCAATCCTCAAAACAAAAATCATTTTAGAGCAATAAACCGCTTGCTGTCCGTATCTGCTAACATGTGTTGCAACTATTAATATATGTATTTTGTAATTGTTAGATGCAATTACTTAACTAGCAGTTATTAGTAAAACCATATTTAACTGCGAAAGTAATTGAACTGCTACTTATCACTGGTACATTCGAATATATGAGCTAGCTCCTAGAACAAATTTGAACAGTTGTTATAAATTCGATCTCCCCATTCGTGGCGAGGATAATTATTAACTCACCACTCGCTGATAAAACGTAATAATTGGCATTTCGCCTTAAAAATAATTCAACTGTTGCATATTCAATATATTTCTCTCTTATCCGGGGATAGTACTTGGTTAGCATGTGTGTGTGTGTGTGTGATGTGTGCAGCACGCGAAATAGCCAACATCTGAAGTTCAGGCGCGCAGGCAACGGTCGAGAAGGGGATAGGAAGCATGGCGTGACATTAGCATATAAACTGCTCGCAACCGTATAGTAGTTTTTCATTAAAAAATAAAAGCAACCGTGAGAACATTGTCCATGACTGATCTCTAGCGTGTTTGTGATTTTTCTACCACGTTACGGTTTTATATATCTACACCTTTCGTGGCTAAAATTATATACCGCGTGCGTAAACGCAGTCAACTCGTTAGGAGGATATTCTGGAAAATTATTCCCAAAAAGGTTGGCTGTTTGAATTTAGAAATTCCATTTCTTAACAAGATTTAAGAGATTATTTCGACTTTATTTTGGGTTAAATTCTACACTCCACTAATATGGTAGCACAAACTCATTGCGTTACCAATATAAAATCCCAAAAACTTTGTTCTCGAGGCAAACTGCACTGATCTAACACCTATTCTGACTTTCACCCTTTCGATTATTAAGATTAAAATCCCACTGTTTTGATTTCTTCGTTTCTGCAATTTATTTAGTAAAATAGATCCAAGGATGGGCTCTCGGAAACACCTCTTCCCATGCCGCTCGACACTGCAATGTTTGATGTGTGTTTCATCCTGTTTCCCATAAAATCTGCATTCAGATTTCTTTGCCAATCCAAGCTTACTCGGACATTCTTTCAATTTAGAGTGGCCTGAATGAATTTTAGTTAACATACTGCTGTGTACTGTTTGAATTAAATGAAATTGCAAAATGAATTTAACAATAAAAAAGAAAACTTAAATTATTAGCTAGCTCAACGGATAAAATTTTAAATGACGCAAAACAGCAATTAACCTCAGAGTTACCCTCGCGAATTAAAATTTGAATCTAACCACGAAAAGTAAAATGTGAGTGAATGAAATCTGACTTCCTTAATTACCCGAAAAATTGAAAAGGTTTTAATATAAAAATAAAAGAACAGATTTTTCAACAAAACGACGTTAATTAACAATCAAATTCATTTTTACAAAATTGGTAAAAATTACAACTTGTGCAAAAAAAAAAAACCGTGAACTGAAGGTTATGGCCTAAAATAAAAACTGCACTTGATTCTAAATTACAATAGGACAATGCTTTTTTCTATGCAAAGCAAAAGATTTGTTTGTTCAGGAAGATAATCCTAAATCATAAAAATTTCAATCCACGTGGTTTCAAATTAAAATACACTAAATGCAAGAATAATGCTTCTACTCACCCAAATGAGGTAATTGATAAAATAAAAATGAATCAGAAAAAATTAATAACGGAAAAAGTAACTGAAAATATCCTTCCGAACAAAAATAATAAATGCTCTTATATCTACAATGTGTACACTTCAATATATTAACAATTATTACAAAATGAATTCCTTGATGGACTAAATTTTTACAAAAATTAACTTCAACAACGGGTCAAATTTACTAAACCAAAATGGGATAACAAAATGGCAACAAAGATTGAAAAATACATCTACTCACGTTAATAGTCGAACAAGGAACTCCTGACAAAACTCTACAATCGTTTTTCTTATAAAAATCCCTCTCCCAAAATCGTACAACGCAGTCGTAAACAATACGCCAAAATCTAATAGAGTAAGCATTAAATCAAACTAGCAAGCAATAGACATTTAAATGAATGGAATTAAATTTAAAAAAACTTAACACTTAAATAAATAAATCATACAATAAACTCTTAAACTACAATTTATACAGAATAAACATTATTGTGAAAATTCTTGGAACATTGATTAATGGCTGAACGGAGTAATCATAACAACAAAACTATGCAACTTAAAATACACTCACCGGAAAGTGGGTTGACTAACCACAGCAATACGTATATTATGCTTATTCAGGTTGATGCATTCTGCAAACCTCTTCTGGTTACAGATTCCCAGAAGGGTTTCAGCTTGTCTCATACTCTGGAGATTCTTCCAATTGTTGGACTTTCTTTGCTCTATTTCACTTCTTAGTCTTTTTAGTATTACACTGCTACTTATCCCGGCCTTGAACCCCAAAGAGTGGTGCTCCAACCATTTTTTTTTTGCAAGATTATCTGTTATTTAATTTCCTTTTGCTTAACTCGCTTAACTTTTCTAGATACTCCCTGGGGAGCTAACTAACCAACTCTCGGAGCTAATTCCAAAACAGCTCAACACCTTGATGGTCGATTGACTATCAGACATTATATGGGCCATATCTTAAGTTATTTTATCACTCTGATACCTCAGTTCTCTTCAAAATTATCCTTTAACGAAGTTCTGTTCAGTGGGGCACTTTATATGATCTCTTACTTTCGGTAATTTCTGTTAATATTGAACTTGGCTGGAACAATAGCTTGTATTTGCGTCTGGAAGATCAAGTATTTGCCCAAGCTTTCGAAATACTTGGTTCTAGGCCCATATATTCTTATTCCAATTCCCTCTGCCGCTTTGATGGTATTGCTATTCAGTTTCAAGGTGGTGTTTTAAGCCTACTCGCCCTTGTTGCTAAGCTTTGTGGTAAATTTCATTGTCCATGACTGGTCGTATAAGTATTGATTACGAATTAAATTTTTTTCCAAATCTCAAAAATAATGGTTGGTGTTATTTTCTAGTATATTGGGCGATATTATTACCTGAGATATTATAGTTTTGAGATTGAAAGAACTTTTAGTTTGTAGTCAACATTTGTGGTAAATGCTTCTACAAGCCTGATTTTTTTATGATATCTATAGTCTTATGGATTGGATAATTACCAGATATATTGATGAAATTGAATTGTTCGATTCATTTGATTTATTTCCAAATTATGCTTTGATTTATTTTTGACATGCTACCCCCGGGACCATGTCCCAGGTTTGATGCTTTCAGGGGATTAAAATCTATGCCCAAGTATTCTTCAGTGATAATTCTGAGTATGGTTCTTTTTACTAGGTCTTCCACCATAATGTGGGGGAAATATGATCCAGTACTACTCGATATCTGTTATTGGGCAAGTTCTCCTAGCTCCAGCTTTTGTATCTTATAGAGATTAATTCTCGCAGTGGTCAGTCTAGTTCTTTCGCTCCAAGCTACTGGTTCTACAGTGATGATCGGCCTCACTATCGCTATATACATCCAAGCAATATTTTTGAGTTGTATTCTCACTTTCTTCCTCCGAAGTTTTTGCACAATATCAGGGCCTTTTTAGTCTTATTGATTCGTGTTTGTTCCAAAGAAATTTATTGTTTAGGATGAGACCTAGATACATAACCTCTTTTCTTCAGC
Source organism: Protaetia brevitarsis (assembly GCA_004143645.1). Classification (NCBI taxonomy): domain Eukaryota; kingdom Metazoa; phylum Arthropoda; class Insecta; order Coleoptera; family Scarabaeidae; genus Protaetia; species Protaetia brevitarsis. The sequence goes on along the minus strand of RXPK01000224.1, from coordinate 1,518,486 downwards.
CTATTTTGCCCATTCATTCTTATGGTGTTAAAATTAGATTTCTTTTTATTTATGAATGCTACCAAAGTATTATTAGTGGGGTTGACATTAGCGCTCACTGACCTGATAAACTTAGGTAAGGTGAGTATTATTGTATGGCACCCAAGTGATAGAGACTCATTCTAATAATGATTTAAGTATTGAATAGTAAAATCATAATTATTACATAAATAATTTTATTGACATATATCTGTGACTGACACCCAACTTTAAAGATGGTTCTCTTCGAAATCACTACCGTCAAATGAGGTGAAATTGATCACTCATTCGGCTTTAAACAAAGATGGGAATAGCGCCAAATCTATACCGAGTAATTAAAAAAGAGTATTCTTCAGAGAGTAGTTAGTACTTTTTCAAAATATGAGCTCACTGCTATAGGTTTGGGGTTATTTTGGTATTTGTGTAAAGCCGAATTAGTGATCAATTTTACTCCATTTGATCGTATACTTTATAGTTACTAGTTGCAATTATTAGACTACTTGTTATTAATTCAAAAACGAGTGAATTGAAAAACTAGTTAATTGCTGCCCCAAAGCTCTTACGAAGAAACCCTAAAACTTCTTTTAATACTCCTTTTTTCACTTCAATGCACGATGTTTAGTGTCAATTAGTTTTAATTAGCGGAGGTTTATAATTAAAACTGGGGTCCGTATAATATTTCACGGCAATTAAAAATAGTGGATATAAATTAGGTCCTTAATGACAAGTTTTTAACGGAAACGAGGCAATCAGAAAAAGAGTCCTGAAACTGCAGTCTGCGATTTCCAGAATCGTTAGGTGGTACAGCGAGCGAAATTTACTTGCGCATTATAAGGGAAATAAAAAGCAAATATTTACTCTGTCCACATCCCGAGGTGAGTTTTGCAAATATCACTGCTTGTTAATGTTGACCATTTTCAAGAGAGCGAACGAAAGTTTACAAACGTACACGGTGATTACGCATGGCAGAGTGATGACTTCATAAATTCCGGAATTAATATTAACGTTCATCGCACCGTTTGTATGATATTCCACGTTACTGCCTACAATAATATAAATACGCATCCGTCGGATTGAAGCCACTAAAATGTCGTTTTTGCATTATATGCGCAAACAGGTTCGACTAATACAGTCTAGAAACTAAAAGTGAGCGAGTCTAATTAAAATGTCGATAAGCAGCGGTAGCAGTTGGCACTGCTGCTGCTCTACATGTGACATACATTAATATTTATGGGTATCCGTAACCTTCGCGCGTATGTCGAAAATGCCATCAACCTACTTTGAAATTATTCGCTATCGACGTCTGTAATAAACTTCTAATTTAGTCCGTTTATTAAATAGGATATCGTAAACAGTTCTAGTTTGCATAATTTTAATGAAGTTATCTTCTAAATAGCACCGCAAACATCGACAAGCAAGATAAATAAAGGATCTACCATCATACTATAATGAATAATGCAACGTATCCTTCCACATGTTCAAACCTATAATTGTGTGTTGTAAATCATTGACCCAGATCGATTTTTTGTCCGTAATGTTTTAAATTATTTTTTAAAGGCTAAGGCCAAAACGAAACATAATTGCAATGTTTTCAGTATGTTTAATCCTGTTTCAGTTGACGTAAAATATTTTCAGAGGTGGATTATTATATTCTGTAGCAGTTAATTCTCCCGAGATAATTTTCGTGAATTTAGGGGCCTATCCTGGTTATAACGTGGCGGATGTTATTTCTTAGGTGGCCCAATGTTGCAGGTATGTTGGCGTAGACTCGACCCTTCAAAAAAAAGAAAAAACCAAAAAAGATCTAATGGTGTTAAATCTCATTAACATGGCGTAAATGCGACCTCTAAACTTTTCAAGCGATATGTGACAAGTTGCAGCGTCTGGATTGGAACCACATGTCCTCAGCATCAATCTCTTTGATTTCGTAATAAGAAAAAACGGTTTGACATGCACATATAGCACTCACCGTTAACTGTTACTGTCTGAGCTCCATTGTCATTTTTATAATTATAAAATAAAACTCTTGAGAATAGTGACCATGTTTTAATTCATCTTAAGCTCCATTACATATTTATCTTGACATTTCAACGGAACTCCATCTTTTTCAGAGGTTAATTTCTACAATTTCATGATTACTTAGTTTATTATACAATCATTTTATTTTATTTTAAAACACAACAAATGTGGACAATATAAACATTTTAAAATTGTCGTCAAAGCACAACTAAACTCCGTATACCTACTTAATGTAATATTTGGTACTATTCTGTGGAAAAGTGTGTTTTTTTTTATATAGTATACACATAGTAATTTGAATCTTGAAAATGAAATTATGTTATGATTTTACAAATGTTTGATTATCGGAAAAAGGAGATTTTAAAAAATAAAAAAAAATATACGGGTGTTCATTTGGAAAAGAAACTTATTTACTTTGTGCTGGGCTTATATAAATCACCCTGTATATTTCGAATTTCATTCAGAATACATGGTTTAGTATACCATTGAGTTAGAATTTTATTATTATTGTTGATGAGTTTGAGGTCTAAAAAGGAAATGCTATTGTTTTCTTCGATTTCAATTGTAAATTTTTATCTTGGATGAAAGGAATTAAAATTTTCAAGTAAAACTCGTATGTTTTTTTCTTCTAACGTGGTTATGTAATCATCTACATATTTTTGAAAAAAATTATTTCGAAATTTATTTTATTTAAAATTGTTTCTTCTATATACTCTAAAACAATTTGTGCAATGATACTAGAAATTGGTGAACCCATTGCACATCCAAAAATTTGTTTACAAAATTTATTTTTGTATTGAAAATATGATTGTGTTAGTGTTAATTCTACTGCATTAATGAATTCTGTAATAGGTAAATTTGTAAAATTTTCAATTAATTGCAATTTTTTATGTGTAATTTGTTTTACTACGTGTAATGGTGTATTTGTGTATAGCATAATGTGTATAATATTATACAGGGTGTATCAAATAAAAAAGTAAATTTTGCTTGGGTGTTAACAACACGACATATAAAGCACAAACCCACCGAAATCGGATTTCATCATTAAAGAATAAAAAAAAGTAAAATTTAGAACCAAAAATTCTTTAGTCCAGGCCTGATGTAAGGAAACGTCATGTTAAGCACCCGCTAAACGTGGTATTATGTATAAATGCATTGTATTCATTTAGTATTATTCTTAATGGTATGCCGTATGTTCATTTAACGTCATTCTGAGTAAATATAAATAAAAGGCCCTTGTAAAAATAGCAAAACTGAGGCATTTTAAATTTCTTCTTTTTATAAAATAAACATTCCTTTTTTTGTTAAGAGCATTCCACGTAAGTCTACAAAGTATTATTTTTAATATCCTGATAAGACGTTCGAGTTTCACCAGATATGCGACTTCAGTGTTTACAAAAAACGTAAATATTTTTCTTTTGCTTTGTCGAATCGAGAGTTAGTTGTTAATAAACGGTACCACATGAATCTGAGTTATTTCTTTTGGATTTATTTAATCATATAGCGCAAAATGAATTGAATCGAATTACACAGAAATAAATGTAGATACAGAAAATTTACTATGATGCCGCGCGAAAATGAATCTATACATTCCCGCGCTTTTGCCGATGCATCAAGCTTCGATTTTCTTTATATGAAATCACGATGGTCCTGAAAAGGATCGTTTTCTCGAGACGGGAAGAATTTAAATAAAATGTTCGAAGTGGCTTGCACTCCAAGCGACGATCCACACCAAACTAACAGCGGTAATGGCTGAATGATAGTGGTATGTGGGCGTATACTCGGGAGAGCATTTAGGTTGGCACAGGTGCGGCTCTAGCCCACGGCATTTATAAAATATTTTTTTTCTCGTTAATGCTTACAGATAGACCCCATGTGGATTAAGACCTTTTGATTGTATATGATTACAGCTGCTACATATTATTATATTTACCACTATATCTGGTACACCCTGTATACATGATCAAGATTTGAAGCTTTAAAAGTAATTAATTTTGTTAATACGCTATATTTGACTTTGCCGCCCCCTGAAATTGCCGCCCGGAGCAGAGGCCCGGTTTGCCCCCTCTAGTAGTAGTTGTATAAAGCTATTTCAGAAAAAAAAATTAGCTAGGGTGGATTTCACTAGCTTATCCGCCTTTGTAGAGCGATATCTTACGATACATTACGAATGCCATTCTATTTTTACTCTATTTTATGTTAAAATTGTACAGACATGTTCTTGCTACAAGCTACAAGCAGCTTACATTGACAATTATTCAGTATTATTTTCAACAGTTTCCCATACTGTTATCTACTATTATTAAAATCTACTTTTAACGAAGCGTTTAAAAAAAGCAATCGTTTTTAATTGCGCCTGCCCATTTGAAAGTGCCACAAATCCACCGTGAACCCGGACAAAAAACCGCCTAATTACCGATGCAGTTCTCGAAACAATTCGGATCGGTAATTAAAAAACGTCGAACGCGCGTTTCTCGGTAAACCGCAACAGCAGAGGAGACTCTCGCTACAGCACGCACCCAACCGAACGCTTGAGCAACCGTCGATGGCCGAAGACGCGTCTGGTAGAGCGGCAAAAAGTCGTCTCATTTCGCCAATTATTAATGATAATAAAATTCGGCTGTAGAATAAATAATTAATTTATATGTCTACCGAGTATTGTGTGTTAATGATCGCGCCGCGACCGATGCTCCGTAGCAAAAAAAAAAAAAAGCGGCCCCGGGAGACTGGGAATGCTCCTCGCGCTGGCGATCCCCGTTAGTGATAATTCTTCCCCGCGACTATCGGGCCAACATGGAGACCTATTAGCCCGGAATAATAATTACGTCCTCTGTACGGCAAGAAAGGAGAACGATCCGGCGATGGTGGACGAGTCTCTTCTTGCTGCCCGCGTCGGGCTCTTAAAATATGCGCCGGCCACGCATCGGCGGTGGTATTTTGCGAATAACGAGATGATAATTTATTTTGGAAAAATCTTTATCTCTGAATTCGTTTGCATACAATAATAATAATAGCAATTAATAACATACTCCGGTGCAGTTTTGAACAAAATAATCTCCGACAAAAATAAAATAGATGAAGTTTGTAGCGAAAAAAATGCTAAAATTCGGAGTCAATGCATCTTGTACACTCAATACCAAAAGAAATGTCATGCCGCTAGCTATTATAGAGCTGCTTTCATAGATTGATCCATGAACTAACGGCACATTTAATTAAATCAATGGTTATCGATATTTATATTTTTCATGCTTGATCTGGGAAAGAAAATTTGCGTAAACATTGTTTAAGTTGATTTAATTGCCTGGTATAAGTAAATAGTTACTACTGTGTTAAATTATTTGTAATAGAATTTTGATAAAAAGGTAATAGAGTCCTAGAAAAGGTAATAATGACCTATATGCCTGTTTTCCCTTCGTCATATTGTACCTTAAGACATAATAAAAGAAGTAGTAGATCCAGTGCAACTGTAATAAACGTGGTAACACTGGGCCTATATTAAAAGTAAGGATATTGAAAAACGAGGGGTTTAGTTGCTCCTTCCTCATTCAATTGAAGGGGCCAAGCCTTCTATAGAAAAAAAAATGCCTACAAGAATAAAGGAACTATAACTACATAATAATAATTTAAAAAAAAAACGGTTTTATGTATAAAATGTTTTCTTCTTGCCTATATTTTTAATATTACTATTAAGTCGAAACATCATATTTCTTAAAGTTTCAAAGTCAACACTTTTCAGATTTTATGCTGAACTTTAGATAAATGTATTATGATTATGATAAATGATTTACTTAGCGCCGTCATAAAAATTCAATAGAAATAGCATTAGGAAAGAACAACTATTTTTTTTTTAAGTAAAGGTAACAATTTTTTCCAAAGTGTATAAGATTTTTTTAAACTTTGTTAATATAAATTGCCATTTGCCATGTATATCAGATAAAGTATTTTATACATCCACATTAAGAAATTCTTATAAAACTAAACCTTAAACATTTTTTTTTGTAATCGAAGTAATAGCAGTAAATTTATTTTTTCAAATAATTATAGAAGAAGACACTTTAAATATTTGCAAATTACACCATCTGAACACCTACGAGTAATCTATGCCTAAAATAAACAACAAAAGAAAAGTATATATTGTTATGGAGAGAGTATTTAATATTCTACTATTATTTAAAAAGGGAATTTCACTATTTTACTTAATTATATTTTAAAACTTATTAGATATAATAAAAAAAGGATATAATATGTAGCAGCAGACAGCTAGACGATGTCCAAGGTGATGTAGGTAATCTCTGCATTTGGCAGTCCTTCGAGGCATTTCCTTTAGAATTTCCTTCAGGAAGCAAGATGATCAGCAGTGATACACCTACACATCGAAAAAGAATATTAGAATTTGTATAGTATATCATTACAATAGATTTTGACAGATCAAATTTGGATCCACCTTTAATTCGTGTGAACAGTTGTAATTTCTTTTACAGAGTATTTATTTCTTTAAATTTTTGTTTAATAATGTTTTTATATGCATTGGCAGACCAATTGCTTTGATATGTCAACAGACAGACATGGGAATTGCTGGAAATTGAGTTCTGTAACAATTCTATGTGTATAAATGGTTGCCTACCTTTTAGGTGCAATAATGAATTTTAAGATTGTTGTTTTTTTATAGTAATAAGCGTTTAAAAATTTAAAATGTATTTTTCTCATAATGCAGAGACTCATACCTTTGTTATATAAAAAGTGTAAGGTGATTCCAGATTTTGTAATTTTATTTATTTTCACATCGTTGAAGATCTGACAATCCTGTCGATCACATGGCCATTCTCATATGTAAAACAAATGGAGGCTTCTCATTTTGGTTATATTAACGGATTTTCACAAAAAGACAGTTGGACTCCTTGCTTGGAGACAATCGCTGGAAGTGAGTTAAAACATTTTCAATTCGAACGATTCACTAACCGAACCTCTCTCAAGGCAGACATATTTCTGTTTGTTCTCTTAAAATTTAACGGTTATTTCGATAAAATCCAATTTATTCCAAATTACGACTAAAAATAATTGTTAATTGTTAAACAAGTTTTTCACATAAATTTTATTCCAAATTACACACGATTTTGGGTAAATTTTCTTCAACGACGATTTTTCCGAGTAATGTTCCTGTCCTGAGCGACCCATCCTCTCTGACCTGATGTATCTACGAGGTACGAGGGCCCATATCCGACCTGCACAGTCCTGACCACCGATGATCGCAGAATTCGTCCTGTAAAAAGGTACTCTTCGTCAAATCTACCTAAAAAATAAACGTATTATTTCAATTCTAATCTAAATTGAACTGTACTTATAAGAAATTTTATTTTAATCCGTTCTGAAAATTTGAGGTTAGAAAATCGTTTGTAACATAGCTAAACGATCTCCAGTTACTATGGGGAAATTTGTGTAATTAGGTTTATAAGTATTTGTTATGTTTTTACGTTACGAACCAATATCCAGTGATTTACCATCAAGGTTGGCTACTCTGTTTCACACGTTTATTCAAATCTAATATAACTCCATTTGAACGGTCAGAAAACGCGGGACTTTTTAAAATTTATTTCAAACGTATTTAAGTAAGAAACTATGAATTTGAATCGCAAAAGGTGGAATCACTTAATGAAACTTTAGTGTTATTAATTAAACGAACTCACGGACTTACCTGAGATTATTATCCATAGATTTATGTCTGATATTAAACAAGTCACATTTTGAATTTGATTTAAGTAAATAAAATCACTTTTATTCGCACTTAAATGTTTCATTTACACATAAGGGATTGAATACTATTAAGACACGACATAATCATGCCTATAAGACATCATTTAAACTGGTCTTAAACATTGAATTTGAGGGAGAGCACAATTGACAACATCATCCCACCACATCCCAACGCGTACTGAGTTAAAATATAAGAAAGTAACGAGCTATTCAATATTTTTTTTATGTCACCGCCCCTCGATCGGAAATTTCTTGCCTGGCAGGCCATCTGGCTGGTGAGACAGAACACTTCTAAATCAAAATTATAGAAAATAGATGACACTGGCATATATAAAACTTGATTTTTTTTTTTATTCAATTAATGTATTTCTTTTAAAATTTATTTTTTTAATCCGGGCTGTATGCTACTGTGTAGCGTAACAATATATTGCTGTGTTTCATAAGAGGAAAGCTACCAACCATATTGAAATGTAATTACTATTTTATGTACATACCTGTTTGTAAGTCCAGTATAATTTGGATTAAATTGTATTAGTAGTCATGGAAGTTGAATATAACTTATCGTTTGACAACTGTACGATAGCCTGGTATCCTAGGTATCTATTTTAATTGAATGGGGAGTGACTCAATGTAATTCGTTGAAAGAATATGTATGAAAATCCTTGGTTACGTGTTGGTAGTTGATAAAAAGTCTTAAAAAAGCTGTGTCATCTCTCGACAAATATAAATGAATTAAACCATATTGCGGGGGTATATCTAGTATCGAAGGGGATAAATTTACAAATTTGGTGTTTACTATATCTGGGTACTTGTTCTACATGGGAGTGTGCATGTGTTTGCTGTTCCGAGTCTAATCATACATCCTGAATGTAACGAAGGAGGTGAATATACGAGCGAATCTGGATTGTCACTACAAGGAAATCACATTCGGAGGACTCTGGCATCTGTATGAACCGATAAACGAGCATATAGCCGGGAAATCACAATAATATATATACCAACAATCGTCCTGAACTCTAATAGCTTTTACGGTATGTCACAACCTTTTCAGGTAGAGATTCATTGGCAGAATTTTACTTTATAGTTTCCGCCGAACAATTAAATAAAAAAATAATTTTTAGAATCTGCGCATGCGCAATGACTGGTAGATTAAAAGAAATGTATCTTTACTTAGGACTTATTTTCCTTATGTCATATTTTTTTGAGTCCAGTGTACATAAACATATTTATAAAGGTAATCAAAGAAACTCGATGTCAGTAAGCTTTCTTTTATTAAATGTTGGACGAAAATTATAGTAAGAATTTTTACTACTATACGAAATTTTAAAACAACGTCGTGCAGTTTCGTGTACCAGAGTTACAAAAAAAAAAGCAGTCAAATTATAAAATAAAATATTGTGAAATGTTTTACATTATTTTACAACTAGTAAATACAATAAATTGCATGTGATGGAGTGAGAAAGATTATAAACGAGGATTTTTATACTGGGCAACTTTATAGTACTCGAACACTAGTTCACGGATCGAATTAATAATTGATTAACTATAATTGCAATATTCTCATTTCCGGTAATATTAAGAAGGACATCGATCTGCCAAGATCTTGGACATCAAAATTCAACATCAAAATTTACGAATTGCTGTTTCTGAAGCAAAAAAGCTAATGTTTAGACGTTCATCAGTCTGTCGACATAGCAGTAATAATTATATCTGCCAACTGCCAACATCTTCGACATCCCTCAAGATTTACGTATTGTCGTTAATGAAATCAACAAACTAATAAAATCCCGTTTATTTTAGAGATATTGCCAAAATTAAGAAAATAATTGGTATAAAAAGCGATCGTATTATTTTGTTACTTCATTAATTTAACAAACCCATTAATTTCGCTGTTAAACAATAAGTACTCTTCAATTAACAAAGTGAAATATGTTAGGAAATAAGGATTACGCTAACCACAATTGTAGTTAATTCAGTGCAATTAACTTTTTTGCAAACCTAGCCCATACTTTTGTAAACAGGCTCTCTGATCTAAACATTATTATTATGGTGGGGTTTCCTGCCCATATTGTTACGTTCAATAGGTATATGTGTTACAGCTACTGTTGTAAAGATGGCGCTTCTCCTATTTCACTCAAACACGGTTATAAAACGTTGATTTGGTGCATTTATCAGAAAAACTTCGTATACCAGTGAAGGAGAATTCGCAAACGCCACATACAGAACAAGATAAATTAATGAGAACAAAACTTCTCAAATTAAGGGCCCTTCATTCATTGATCCAACAGTCCAGCGTTGTTGTATGCAAATTCCTACTGAAAATTCACTATTGCATTTGTGGTAAGCAATATGCAGTTTATGCTCCTGTCATAGGTAGGTTATGTCAACAAATTGTGCAACAAAACTACATATTATGTTTCAAATAAACACATTATACATAAAATACTATTCACTAACTAGGTATTTAATATATCAACGCACAGATTTGTGATATTAGCAAAATACTTAGTCGCAACTATTACCACTGGCCTAAACGTACCATCTGCAGCAAGCGATCTGCACTTAATGCTACTGTAATATATAGGTTATGTCGATATAAATTGTATAACAAAAGTGTGCAATTTGTTGCAAAAAATGCGATAACTTTCGTCAAGAATTTTGTGGAAAATTTTAATACAAGTTATGCTGGTCCCTAAATGTTGAACTTGTTGTGCAAAACTTTATAATTGTTTGAAAAGTTACATTTTTTTCTGTACAAATGATACAATTGATTTCTATTTATTCTGCATAAGTAGTCATTGCCTCGTTCTTCATCTCTTAGGAAGATCAACTGTAACAAACCTGGTTGAGGTCACCCAATTTATAAGCAGGTGCTTATATAGTAAAGAACAAGTTGATGTAATTTATACCGATTTTGCAAAAGCATTTGACACCATCGACCATACTATCTTAGCTTTTAAATTATCTGCTTTTGGATTCTCACCTGCAATTGGAAAATTATTATATTCCTTCCTACAAAATAGATCTGCATGCGTGTGTTACAATGAATTTGTTTCAAATACTTTTACAATCACCTCAGGAGTTCCGCAGGGCTCAAATCTAGGATCTTTATTATTCAATATTTACATAAATGACCTATTAACATCTATAACCTGTAAAGTTTTGGCGTATGCAGATGATTTGAAAATATTTCATAAAATTACATCAATTTCTGATTGTGGTGTACTGCAGAAGAATCTGGCAATAATCCACAATTGGTGTATGATGAACAAGATCTAACTAAGTATTAGCAAATGTGTTGTAGTAAGTTACACAAGGTGTAAACTGCCTATCATTAACTCTTACACTGTGGAGCAAACAAATATTACAAGGCACTTGAAGATCACAGACCTCGGTGTACAGTTAGACACACACCTTTTGTTTACGGAACATATAGAAGCCATATGTACCACCGCATCTCGTAACCTTAGCTTTTTGATAAGAAGTTGAAATTTTTCCAATACTTCAGCTTTGAAAACCTTGCTTTATAGTATCGTACGCACAAAACTGGAATATGCCTTGATCGTCTGGTATCCTAAGTATCTATACCAGCAGCTTGAACTAGAGAGGGTTCAGATGAGGTTTTTAAAATATCTTTCCTACAAAATTACCGGAATGTATCCTTCTCATGGGGCGGATTACGATTATCTCCTGCATATCCACAGTATGGAGTCCCTAGCACATCGTAGAGACATCGCCAGTGCAAACTTTTTAATCAAACTAGTCAATAATAAAATCGAACAATTCGTCTTTACTTAGTCAAGTCGATCTTCCTTGTGCCTAGAGGTGGAGCACGATATTTGAATACAGTCCTGATAGCCAGAGTGAAAACAAATTCACTTGCAAAACCATTAACGCCATATGGCTAGAAATGCTAATAGGCTTTGTGAGGATCTCTTTGTGATTAATAGGCGCTGACTGTATCTAAGCAATTATTTATAGTAGTGCGCTGTCTGAATTGAGTGTGTAAACCTGTTTTTTGTAACATATGTTATTGTAATTGTTTTAGCTGTTATATGTAGAACTTACAAGTTTATTTACTTATTTTATGCACTGTCTTTATTAATTATTTGTCTTTCCTTTACAATTATCCTGTAAATAGATTTTATATCTGTTGGGTAATAAAAACCATCATTATTATTATTATCTCTTGTCTGATTTATCTAAAAATATGTAATTATCACTCCCCCAGTGACCAACTATACTTATTTCATATTTTATAAATATTTAAAAAATATTAAATCTTTCTTGAATATTAGTTATATTAATATAATATGCATAAAAATATATAGAAAATATATTAGGAAAACATTTAAAAAATATATATGTTATGTAGCATTTATATATATATATTTATTGCAAATGTTTCTCAATATATTTTTTCATAACTCTGCAAGAATATTTTGCTTTGTATTTCTGTAAATATTTATTTCATATAAAAAAAGATTGAATTTTTGCTTTTGTACATTTGGTGCATAGGACGAATAATATAAAATGGGTAAAATATGCATACATATTAAGTAGGTATGTACCTATTTAAAATGATAGTTTAAAGAGTAAATTAGATAATATATAACTAATATGATTTAATTAGTATCTAAATTGAGCGCTTTTCTATTAATATACATATCTGCGTTTTGTATTATATTATTTGTAATATTTGTAAGTTGCGAACGTCAATACAACACCTCTATTCATTACGGTGCCGGTATTATATAATTTAGTATTGTTTATGCGTCTATGGATTAGGTACAAAGAATGCATACGCGCACGTGCGTATTATCAACGTTTTCATTCGTTTGTCCGTTACATGTTATAGTTTACAATAGTAAGCGATTAGGGCAGATTAGGCAAGAACAATTTTAGTTCATTTTGACAAATTAAATAGATTGCATAAAAAAAATCTCAATTTTCATATAAATATTTTACAAGTATTTTAGAAAAAATATAGCGCTTACATTAATTTTAAAATATGGAATAATTTAATTGAATATTTTATCTATATTTAGAAAAAAATATGAAAAATATATTCAAAAACTTATCACGAAAAATATTTATATAATATATTTTTAAAAATATCTATGTAATATTTTTGGCTGTTAGGGTCTTTATTGGGATTTAGGATCAATTAGAAAACGTTTTGGCCATTTTTGTTAAAAAATTTAACAGCTTTAGAAACATGTATTGGAACGTTACGAAGAATAAACTATAAACGTAACGCCGAGGTGAGCACTGAAATTCATCACGAAAGTCGAACACCGCACAGCTCGAGGAAACAGATATTTCAACGTCGCTACGCCGGTACTCGTTAACCGCCGGAAATATTCGCCCGGAGCATTGGAACGACATCAAAGCTGCAGCGCACACCGAAATATCCCTAATTAGAGATTTTCTTGAATCTCCATCGCTACGTAAATTAATATCGGTTTCGATTCGCGAACGCTTAATGATAGCGGCAAACTTATCGCATTTTTCCCTCACAGAGACGTTCTCCCTGTTACAACTTTGTATATTCTTATTCGTTTACATGCGACCTAGTTATATTGGCGCGGTAAAGAATCATACTTTAGTTACGGAATCGTACGCTACGTAATCGATTCCATCACCCCTTTTGTTATTTCCCACGCAGTCTTAAGTCGTACCGTATCATCAAGCGCCGTCATCGTAACGCGAAATATATCGGCACTAGGAGATAAGTGGAGTAATTCCGCGAATATGGCTGTCGGGTACTTGCGAGTAATCTGTACGCGTTTAGGGACATAGCAATGCGCTAGGTTATAGTCGCGATATTAAACTTAATTGACCGTTAATTTCACAATTGCTGCCCGGCTTTTTTCAGTCGACGGTCGGCCGGCAGGGCCGGTCTGATTTTTTTTTTCAAACGGAGCGCGCGGGGCGAACAATGAGAACAGCTGCACTGCCGCGCGCTCCGCTCGTCGGAATCGAAGAGCGGTGAAAGTCGCCTGCGTAGGAGTGTGATACAATATCGCGTTGTTGTTCGTACGGTTACAATGTTACATAGCTCTCGAGAGACACACACAAACAACAGTCGACAGTATTGAAAGTGGTATCTAGTCGCGATAAAGAACTTTGATGTAGTAACTTTCAGATTGCACGAGAAGTGTATTCATAATTAACTCAGAATGTCTAACGCTGGAGAAACGCAAAGAAATGGAACATGCAAAAAGAGGATTGCCTTCTAGAAAAGGCTATTGGGGCCGTTCGGAATTAAAAATGAAACGCTCTATGATTACAATCACAATTGGATATAACTCTCTAACTCTTAATTAAAGAATTTTTAAAGGCACAAATGAAAAGAGTACCACATACTGAAAGTCACTTTACGTATGTAAAAGTGCGCATGAACTACCTTGTCAAATTTGTAACTTATATATTATAATGATAAAGAACTACAAGTTTCAAACTCACTCAATGATGCAAATATATTGGCTTATATGTTTCGGCTGCAACGCCATCTTCTGAGCCATGTCAGATCAGAGATCAGAAATAAACGTGAAGGGTAAAATTAAAAATAATTAAAAGTTAATTAAAAATATCAAAATTTAAACATATAGACTTTGAAAACACTACAGGTCAAGAACTCTTTCATGAGAAGAGAAAAGCAGACTCAGTCATCCCCGGCCAGCCATTTTTTGATTATCGGTATTGATGTTGAACGTACATCTCAACTAGGGTGTAAACCTGAGATTCTGTACTCTTTCATATCTGATGGAGCGGCACGATTAAGCTGGTTTGTATTTCGGAATATAAAAGATAACACTGATGTTTTAGTAGGTATTACAATGGTATTACTTTAGAGCTGACTCCTTTTACTTACGCCTTACGCTAGTACCTAAAGAACTAATCGAAACTACATATTTCCCATTGACTTTAATACGTGGAGTACGTTAAAACTGAATTTTTACAAATCGTTTTTTTTATTGAGCAGTTTTTCTTTTGTAAGTAAAGAATATAAATGTTCTCTCCTACTTTTATATTTTTTCTGAAAATCAAAATAAAAAAAATATTTACTCAATTGTTATGTGCAGTTTTACATGCTGTCTTATTATTATGCAAGGAATTGTCAGTTACGATAAACAAGCAAGTTCTATGGATGTCTCACATTTGTCCATAAGTGCCTCACAGTTTTACCCCAAGCGTACTGCTGTGTACGGATTGAGTTAAATAAAAAATGCAAAACTGATTTTTTAAAATAAAAAGGAAAATTAACTTATTTAAATTAATGAGAGAAAAAAAACTAAAAATATATAACTTCCTAAACAAAAAATAACAATTGATCTTATATCTTAGTAGATCACGTAGTCGTGTGCACGTCAATTATCACAATTATCACGATAAGAATTCCTTGATTGGCTATATAAAAGAAAATTAATGCGAAATTTACAATATCAAAATGAAATACAAAATGGCAACAAAGATATACAAAAATTACAACAAATATCTACAATTGTTTTTCTTACAAAAACCCTCTCTCAAAATCATACAACGCAGACGTATTACTATTCAACGACAATATTGAATAGAATCCGAATTAAAACAACACTAGCGAACACTAGACAATTTAATGAAAGGAACAAATTAAAAAAAACTTAACACTTAATTAATTAAGTCATAGAATTAACTCTTAAACTAAAATGAATCAAAACAAAATTAAAAATTGTGAAAATTCTCGGTACATTGAATTAACAGCTGAATAAGCAAAGAAAACAACTGTAACAAGCAAACTATGCAACTTAAATACACTCTGTGAAAAGGGTTGTCTAACCATGCTGTGGTTACATACCCACCGTTTGGGGTAAAAATGAGATAGTTTTTATTACTCAAACAATAATCATGTTATTTTGCTTTTCTGTTGGGTCAAAATTATTATATATTGCTGACATGAGATTAGTACTAAGTTGGAAATTCACCAATTCTAAGGTTGTTACTAGCGTGCAAGGTCTAGCCTTTGGCCTGCGCACAAAACTCTGGCCAATTTATACATTAAGAAGGTTCGTACGGAAATCTCCAATTTTTACAACGAGCGGTGGTAGTCTCGTCTTTCCTCCATCGCTGCTGGTGACACCCCGATAAGCCTCCTCTCTTCCTTGTCGAAGGTGGCTGAGGTAGTCATTCTTATAAAAATAAAAATATGACGACCATCAACCCTCTCCCGGACGAACAGTTTGGCTTCCGTGCTGGTCTGTCGACCGAATACCAGCTGTTCCGACTAACGGAAGCAGTCCGGGATGGTTTCGAGAGGAAGGAAGCAACTGTGGCGGTGTTTTTAGATTTCGAGAAGGCTTTTGATTCCGTGTGGCATGACGGTGTGCTGTGCAAGATGGCGAGGATAGGCATTAATCCTCACCTGGTGAGACTGGGCATATCATATTTGTCGGGCCGTTCCTTCTCGGTTAAGGTCGGGAGCGCTTGCCTCTCTGTTCGATTGATCGGGGCTGGGGTATCCTAGGGCTCTCTGCTTGGCCCAGAGCTGTTTATCATATATACCAGTGACATTCCAAAAAGTCCGGCGGTTAGTTTGGCGCTCTACGCCGATGACACGGCCGTGTATTCGGCTGGGAGAAGTGAGGGGATGGTGATTCGCCGGGTTCAGTCGGCACTAGATCAGATTGTTCAATGGCCAGAAAACTGGGAGATGAAGATCAATTCTTCTAAATCAGCGCGGTACGTTTCCTCGTAGAAAGAACTAGTCCCGATCGGACATAATAGAGATAGATGGGAACGTAATTCCCTGGACAGGTCGAGCCAAGTACCTGGGGCTCCTTCTTGACCGCGGCCTTACTTTGGAACAGCACGTCAACGAAGTCAAGGGTTGGTTTCTAGCTACAAAGCTCCAATTAATGCCATTGTTAGCTCGGCGGAGCAAACTTGATGCCAAGTCTAAGCTTTTGCTATATACTGCTTGCCTGAGACCGATTTTGACGTGTGGGTCGCTCGCCCTCTGTACCACCGCCAAGGTTCACCTCACCACCATGGAGATTCTGCAGAATCGCATATTGCATTCGATGACTATCAAACGCAATATGCGATTCAGGGGCTTCATGGATGGTGAGCAACCAACAGCTGCGGCACTATCTAGGAATTCCCTCCTTGGAAGATCAGATCTTGGAATTGGCCGCCCCGTCATGGCTGAGGGTGAGGGAGTCACTTAACCCTTCGCTGGCCCGGGTTATAGAGCCCCAGGGCGGACCGCCTCCTAGAGTTCTTGTCTGTCGTGTAGCGATCGCTTGAACCTCATTGCTGAGTGGTGCGCTCTGACAAAACGAAAGGAAGAAACTAGGTATACTTCATTTACTATAACAGACGAGGTACGTCATTACTTGCAAATTCGGGCCATGCAATACCATATTATTAAAATAACCAACTAACATATAACTTATTCATTGTTCAATAAGATCTATGTTGGTGCCTACTGCTTTTTAAAGTACATGCTTGTCACATCTTCCCAATGTATTCCCATCAATTTAGTTACAGCTGTCAACTGTCAAAGGGTTATATTCTGCATTTGCAGTAAAGTGTGGGAATTTGCGTTTATACTTGGCATATATTTATTTAAAATAAGTAGTTATTACAACTAAACTATGCCGAAACCATTGTGTAAACAGTGGAAGGAGTTAATAGTTTCGTTAATTGTGTATTTCGACGCAGAACGCGAGAACGACGGGCTATTACTCCCGTTTCCTTTTGTGCGAGGAATATAAAATCCATATATTTTTAATGTCATATTCTTTACAGTATTTCGTTTTTAGAGAGTAACGAGTGTTCTAAACATTCATGTTGCAAACATAAGCAAAATTTCATCCATGAGTAAACAAGAAATTACATCTACTAACTCAAAGCGAAAATGCATACGAAATAAATGTTGTAAAAATTGATTATTCTACTCATTTTCAATGTGCTATATGTGCTATTGGAAACACAATTTATGACATGTACGAAAACAGTAAGTATATACAAATATTGTTTACAAGAGTGGTTCTTTCACATACATTTTTCAGACTAACAGAACACATTAAACATTTTGAACAGTGCTCTTAAATAAAAAGACGTTTCTATGGTTGAAACATATTGTTGTGGTAGATATTATTTGTTTTCAAAGAAAAGGGATTGTTACGAAACAATGGATGAAGTATGGCAGATCGGAGGATGCATACAATTGTGTAAAGCGGATTGAATTAAATTAGTCTGGAAATTTGACGTACTTGGTGTACAACATATTGGAAATGAAATTCAGAAGTAGTAAATCAGAGAGATTGGTTTGGATAGAGAATAAACTTGCATACTAATAGTTACTGTGAATACTTTAAGCGATAATAGTCCCGATTAAATTTATTATACTCACTTGTGCTTTTTTGTTATTTTTGCCACTGCTATCATGATTAACATACTTTAAATTCTGATTTTTAAAAAGAATCATCACTAATATTAACGGTAAATGTTATTTTTAAGAGTTTGTTTATTCACCTGTCAAAAGTGTTTGACAGTTAAATAACCTAACGGTTTGTTTACGTTTTGCAGAAAACAGAAAATTTGCAATACGGTCGTGATGTCATAGCAAATTGACTCACGTAGTACCTCGTCTGTTATAGTAAATGAACTATACGACTTCTTTGGTACCTTAAATGATCGTGTAACCCACTAACATCAATATTTCCCCGGCGGGACTAAGTACCGCCGCGCCGCTAATTTCGGACAAAAATGCCACAGAGATCCAAGTCTGGCATTAGAAAGACGTAGAGACGTCATAGCTAACTAAAGCATAATATTCACTAAAGTAATTACAAAAGTACTTTTGTAATGATGACAGCGGCATTTTTCCATATGCAGGTTTATCAATAAATATTTACATTTCACATTTAACACACTTTCTTTGAGGTGACAACCGGATCGTTGCAACCACACAATGGATTCATTTGTTTGAAACAATCGCCCATCGTAAACAGCTTTTGACATCGATTACGCGTACAGATGTTCGTCGATGTTTATTTTAATACCGAGAGCGCACAATACGAAATACCCGAATAAATAATGGGAATTGCTCGTCTCATCGTGCCTCCACTATCTCTATGAATGTACTCGCAACCGTATCATTAAATCGTAATATAAATTCCACCTCTATAGACCTGTTACACATGAACGCCGTAACTGTATAATTAATTACCAACGCTATTTGCATGCGCCCCAGCGCCTAACATTTCTATAGAAAATGGTAACAACAACAGCGCCGCCAGATCACCAGTGCGTTCTGTTCCTATCTTCTGGAACGGCGCGGACTTTTCGGCTCACGGCGCGGACTCACGCCGATACTATTCGATAGATTTACGGGCGTTATGATCGCCGCCACCGCCGACGATCAGAGATCGAGATAACCCGAGACCAGTCCGCGAAATAACCAGATCGAAGGGAGAGCGTGAATCAGAATTAGAAACTCTCGACACTTACAGAGTAACTACAGCCGCATTCTTACGGAAATAGCGCTACATTGCGCCGTCCTTGTCTAATGTAGTCTGTTTTGTCTTGTAGCAGCCATGAAGCACTTACTATTCTTTACGTCTTATCTCACAGTCGCAGTTACGTAGTATGTAAATGCACACGTACACTTATTCAAGAGGAACATGCAACAACTGTGGAGTCGCGGCTTTCGGAAATGGAAGTGAATGCATGATTTGGAATTATACTTCGTTAAAATATCATGACTTAATCAAACCGAATTTGGTTTGTGACAATTCTAAGAATATGCAAAAGAAAATGCATTCAAATTTCTTTTAAATGCTTAATTATAACATAAATGATACATGAACGAATAAAATAAAATGTAGGTAAAAGGGTTTTAATAAGAGATTTGTATTAACACTAAATAGAATTAATATTTGAATGTCAGTATCACATTCTTGGAATAACAAGGTTTCAATATATATATAAGGCTATACATTCCTGAAGGAATTGGAGCCGCTCGCACAGAGCTTTTCACCATTTAATATTGCTTGGTCAGACCATCCAACTCAGTTATCGCTCCCTCACAGATTGTAGTCTCTCTCTGCCTCCTCAGTTATTCTTCTCCATTCCTCTTTCAGCATAATTTTTTATTTCCATCCCGCTATTCCCATTATCTCTATATCTCGCACAACCTGGTCTTTCCATCTTAATTTTGGCCTTCCTCTGGGCCTGTTTGCTTCTGGTCTCCATTTCATGATCTTTTTTACGATCGTTTGATCTTGCTTTCTATTTACATGTTCGTACCACTTCATTCTTTGTGCCTTAATGATTCTTACTATGTCTTCACCTCCCAATATTTCCTATTTCTGATTCATTATTCTTCTGCTTAGTACATCACTATTTTTTTTTTTGGTCCATGTATAACTCTAATCATTTTTCTCTCGAAAACTCTTAGTCGTTCCTCCTCTCTCTGTGTGAGGCACATTGTCTCAGCAGCATATATCACCACCGATCTTATTATTGTTCTATAAATCTTTAATTTTATTTGCACACTGTTTTTTTTATTTCTGAGTAGGTGTTTAACCCTGCTATATGCTCTGTATCCTGCGTGTATCCTTTGGGCAACTTCTTCCGTACGGTTGTTTTTATTATTTACCGTACTGCCTAGATATTTAAAGCTGTCGACCTCTTCAAATTTATATTTCTCCAGTTCTATGTAGTTTTCTCTTATCTTTTTCCTGCTAATTCTTATGCACTTTGTTTTATCTTCGTTAATTTCGAGGCCTCGTTTAAGTGCTTGCTTACTAATTTCAGATACTGTAGCTTCCAGTGCATTCCTATCTCTCGCTACTATCGCAAGGTTTCAATAAAAAAAAAATATTTTCTTCTTAGCTGTAGTATTCGACCGTAAAAACTAAATAATAGGAAATGTACCAGATGGATAGCTAAATTTCCATTGGTGCATTCATTCATTCATTCATTCATTCATTAAGTTAGGGTGGGCATCGAAAGTCCGGATACTTGAGCTAGGTGCTAATTGTAGCATCCCTATTAAATCTCTTATTTCCACTCGAGCAGTTTGGTGTTCTCTATAAAGCCCAGTATCTTGCCCAGTGGAAACTTGAGAACCTTCGAGGACTCCAATAGATCTCTCCCGAAATATTTTTACCTCAGTACCTTTAATTCCTCACATGTGCAGATTAAATGTAAACTCCTGTTCCTCCTATAGTTCGCATCTTCTGCACCACGGTTTGCTTACTCGGCCTGTGTTGTATAGATGCTTTTTTAGGGGCAGTATCCAGTTACCAGATCAGTAATGGTTTTAGCTACTTTCTTGCAGCGCCTGAGTAGGTTATCAGAGAATATAATATCCTCATCCCCGATTAGCGCTTTGGTATGGAGTTGACTTTCAGTCGACCTCCATTTCTTTGTACTTTCGTTATCTAACCAGGTCCAGATTTCCCTTCTAGCGGATTCCTTAGTAATTACACATACGGGCTCTGGACCCATGAAGTCTTTTAGAGTCCTCCATGGCTAGTTCGTTGGCTATTACATTGCCCTTTATATCCTCATGTCCACCGTGTAGTCTCATGCCAGTGAATTGAGGGATTCTTTGCAGTCTCTAACTAGTTTTGACCTAGTTATGGAGTTCGACACTGCCTTCATGACGGCCTGGCTGTCAGTCATTATATTAATTTTTCCCCTCATATAGTCCTCTTTTGCAATTATTTCTGTACAGACTGTAAGGGCGAATACCTCTTATTGGAAGAGCGTTGTATGCTTACCCAGGCTTAAGGATATCCTTTGATTAGGGGTCGACAAATACCGGCTCCTGTGCCCTGGCTGGATTTGGATCCGTCGGTGAACCAGTTATCAATAGCAGTCATCTCACTATGTGTCTGGTCTCTGTTCGGCACCTTTTCAGTGAAGATTATTTTGTGTGCCATGCTATCCGTGGACATTTGCAGCAATGGCCTGTCCAGCATCGTACCTGTAGTATAAGTGTGCCCTCCCACCCTAAAGTTGGGATGCCACAGGTTGTTGGCTTTCAGTCTAAGGATCACATTCATTGCCTCCGCTCTCACAGGAAGCTCCAGCGGGGAGAGGCCCAGAATAATACCTGTATCTATCATATTTGTGTTTTCCTTATTATTCGTATTCATTATGAAATCAGTTACTGATGACATGGATGTACACTCTGATTATTTTCGAATGCGCAAATCATGAAATGCAAAAAAGAGGATTACTCCGATACGGTAACGTTCTAATATTGATAGGACGAAACCATATCAAAGGGAATCTTAACTAAAGCGATAAGGTCTCTGCGTGAATATAAACTCTGTTGCTATATCGAAAATTGAAACGTGAAAACTTATATTCAGACAAGAGAGATAAATATATACTTATAGATAGGTTTCTTCTATTGAAAGCCATGTATTTTACATGCAATAAATAATCTCTGCAATGTTAGCATATTATATAAAAATAATTATTTGAAAAAGAAATGGGTAATTATAACACATACCTCATTATTTGTCTTTTTTTTTAATATGAGATTAAGAATAGCATTAAGTATTTCGTAATACTACGTTTTATCATTATATGTATTTAAAATTTTTTTTTTCGTGAGTTATTCTTTTACGGTATTAAACTTTATTCAATGATGGTTATAACTTTTACCTCGGGCGGTGCGAGTAGGAGACGTCTGATGTTATTTTCGTTTGCGTTTTCAAGATAAAAATGTAGAAGAATGTTTAATGCCCTCTAAAAATATGAGCAGTATTTGTAGATTATTAAATAATTGCACTAATTTGAAATGATCACCTATTGAACCTTGCTTAAATATTTACAACAGAAAAAAGATTCTAAAACCAATATCTCACTGTCATTATCTGTTGTTATTTATTATAGGCCAATCTCTTTAATACCGATATTGTCAAAAATTATAGAATCGTGTTTTAAGGTTAGAATAATGAAGAATCTAGAGAAGGGTGGTCATCTTAGGACACGTCAGCACTGTTATAGACAAAATAAATCAACAAAATCAGCATTAATTGATCTTACGGTGCATGTGATTGATGAACTGGAGGAGGGGAAAACATTTTAGTTAACAAAGGCTTTTGATTAGCGTATCACACGATTTATTACTGTCAAAGATCGAACAAATAGTCGAAACGTTTGGACATGTTAATTAACTAATTAATAAATAAATCAATTTAGCCATATTCTACAAAAGATTTTATTTATTAACAAATATTGACTACAAAGTACACTATTACCACTTCAAATTTAGTAGTATGTGTACACAATAATAAGACACAAATCACTTTAAACGAAAACAACCATATCCATGCTACAAGAAAGCAGGACCTGCTACCAACACTGAATCGCAGGCTAAAGAAAAACTACTAAGATATGGGTGGCCAAAGCTATATAAGAAGTTGTCGCAGTAGCTAAAACCACTTTTCCCAAAAAAGTTTAAAGTAAAAGCAAAAAAAAATATCTAATCAATAAATAGTGCTATATTTATGAAGAGTAATTTTTTTTTTTTAGAATTATTTGTTACGTTTAATTCGTTATTTGCTTTTGTGTGTTGTTTTTATACGTAACACATTTCGCGAATTCGTGGGAATGAACCCACCACTGTTTTCAGGCACTTCTTCATAAATAACTTTCATAAAAACTTAATAAAAAAAAGTTGAAGATTAAAAGTTTTACTGCACAACTCATCAACTCATCACTATTTAAGATCAAAACAGTAAACACTTGTTATAGATCATTTCTATAACACTTTATGTAGTAATTATTGACAGAAGGTCCTCATTTTACAATACCTAAAAAGCAATAAAAAATACGATTTCACGCTTCTATTAACAAACGGATTTACGCATCGGCCAAGCAAATACAGTTAATTGAGATTAACTGACTAAATCATTGTATACGTCGACGGAGATAGGATTCTCAATTACGTGAAATATTTCCCATTTAACATCGCAGTGACATCGTCAATTTGAGTGTGATTGATAGAACGGTGAGTTTAAATTAATCGGGTAACTGTAAATAAATAAATAAGTGGGTACAGTTATTTAATTGTGTGTCGTCTCAACACAATTACAGCTGCAATACATCAGATGTTTGATAGATTAGTATCTAATTTGAAAATGGACTGTTTCTTTGGCAATTTATTTATTTATACAGGGTGATTCTCAATATATGCGACAAACTTTAAAAGCTGATTCCTGAGGTTATTTTGATCATAAAAGTCCATAAGAACATATGTCTAAAATCGCTTAGTTCTAAAGTTGTACAATGTTTAATAGTAAGTTAACACAATTAAAGTTTTTATTATAAATTATCAAAATAATTAGTAAAACAATATTAACTTATTAACTGTTGAAAATGACCGCCCCAACTGCAATACAAGCTTCTATCCTCCCTCGTATTGACTGGCGAGTCCGTTCTAAAATACCAGGGGTATTTCGAATTGTTTGAAAAGCTGCGATAGTACGATTTCTCAGTTCATCGACATTTTCAATGGGAGTCGTAAAACTAATGATTTAAGGTGACCCCAGAGAAAAAAGTTCAAAGAATTTAAGTCTGGAGACCGAGGAGGCCACCGTCGTGGACCTCCCCATCCTATCCACCGATCTGGATACGTATTGTCCAAAAACTCGCGAGCAACTAAATTAAAATGCGCTGGAGCACCATCATGCATAAAATACATTTGTAATCTCAATTGCAACGGAACCTCTTCCAGCTGTAGGGGTAGTTCTTCTTCAAGAAAATTGCGGTATATCTCGCCATTTAACCGCATCGGTAAAAAATGTGGACCTATCAAGTGATCTCCAACAATGCCGGCCCACACAGTGACAGAGAATTGATGTTGATGATGGGCATTCACTAGTTCGTGCGAATTTTCTTCGGCCCATATGTGATTATTATGAAAATTAATAATTGCGTTTCTAGAGGAAGTAGCCTCGTCGGTGAAGAATATTTGGGCCAAATAGTTAGGATTTTGTGCGATTTTGTGTTGCATCCATTGACAAAAAGCCACTCTTTGCGGAAAATCTGCCGGCAAAAGTGTCTGCACCCGTTGAATGTGATATGGATGCAACAGTTGATCTTTCAATATTCTCCAAACTGTGGCCTGACTAATGTTTAAAGCAAACGCAATTTTTCTGGTGCTTGTAGTAGGATGTTCCTCAATTTCATGTAGTACCTTTTTCTTCAACTTGTGGAGTTCTCACTGTAGATGGGTGCCCGTTATCAGTCGTCCGTTTTTGAAAATTTCCCGTTTCACTAAGACGTTGGTGAAGACGGGCAAATATTGAATGATGCGGGATGATACGGTTCGTTCTTCATAAAGACGTCTAGCAGCACGCGAATTTCCATTGGCAAGACCGTAAACGAAATACATATCACACATCTCAGCTATCGTGTAATTCATTTTAGAAACCAGAAGCTGGCAATAAACTGAATGAATACTCTGACAACTATTGACAAATATTGAAATGACAAATAAACAATTCCCTCTCAACACAATAGTTTTTGAAGAACCAACTGTGATATTATATCGTGTTAGTCATAGTTTATAATTTATTATAAAACATTCAATAACTTTAAAACCAAACCGTTTTGGACATATACTCATATGAACTTTTATGATCAAAATAACCTCATGAATCAACTCTTAAAGTTTGTCGCATGTATTGAAAATCAGCCTGTATAATTGGGAGAAATTTAATTGTTAATTAAGTTAAAGGCTGCTGCAATTCTTTCCTTATTAGTGCTCCCCAATTAAGGCCGCGAATATCCCCAGTGAAAATTGGAATAAACAATCGCCAATGAAAAAATTTAATAATGATGCACCTCGTTACTTGTTTACATTATTTCTTACGGTATATCCTGCGCGTTTGCCTTTAGGGGCATGCAGAAAGGCGCATCAAAACTCAAACTCGGAATTTATGCAGCCATTATGGACCGGTGTTCTACGAGAAAGAAAGAAAGAGAGAGAGAGAGTTTCAACGGCTCGAAATAAAAGGTGTAAACGGTATCGGAGCAATAGGGAATAAGGGCGAAACGAAGAAAGGATCATAATGACAATGGCATGAAATCATTTCGAAATTACAGTTTACATTTAGTGAAATTTACAACACGCGTGTAGGCTAATTTAAGTCTGGGTTCGAAGGGTTTAGACTGTATCGTGCCGTACCGTCAAACCGGCAGCAGCAAGTCTCGGTCCCTCCTTCTCCAGCCACTCTGGAATGCCGGTACGTGAGTGACACTGTCTTAAAGATGATATCAGCTGAATTACGCCGTGCGACAAGATCCTTGGTCGGTATCGGGTGATCCTTACATGTCTCGGACAAATAACAGGTATACATATATTTACTCGTGTTGCTCTTTGTTTTCCCGAAGATTCATCCCCACCACCGCACCGCGTCTTCGGGGCCGTGATGCGTGCGCTCTAGAAACGAAGCGACGAGAAACGAATTAACAAAAAAAGTTTAATTTCGATTTATCCAATAGATTCTGATCTCTCTCTCTCTCTCGTGGCGTTTTTGATGGACATTAGATGTAAAGATACATGCGCAGGCACTTTTATAATAAAGAATGTTGTCTAACCGAAAGCCACGGTTCACTCCAACAACTGGTATATGGACCTCAGTGACAGGAAGCAAGTGGATTGCTTTTGGTAAGGTGTTTGTACATTTTATACTCAGATGTAGAGTGTTGTGGAATAAAATCTACCATGAGAGAAGAAGATATATGTTAAATTGAAAAAAAAAAATAGGAATCTAACAAAAAATACTGTCAATTTTATTTTAAATCTTCAATATGGTTACACCAAGAAGTGTCCTGGATAGAATAAACAGTTGTTTCATGTTAAATCTGCCAAAAGAATTGATTAAAATAAAAAATAGGCATTAAACTAAAATAAACAACCTATTATCTATTATTTCAAAAGAACTATTTTCGTTGTGTTAAATAACAAAATTGATTAACCATAAGTGTTTATGTATATCATCGTAATTACAGTCTTGTACAACGCAATATTAATAGAAATGACTATTCGAACAGTGACATTCTTGTATGGTTATTTAAAGAATAATACATGAATTTGACATTAATCCCATTCAGAGCCAGCTACAAACACGTAATGATAGGGCTACTTACAAGGGAACACCGGCGGGTGTCCCCCTCCGATTTCGATGAAACTTAACAGATCGAAAGAGTACCTCAAAATAAGAGACACGTATTTTTTTTATCGGCGTATCCGCACGATTTTGGGGTACAGCGCCCTCCAAAGTTTGGACGATTTTTCAATTTTTGCAAATATTTCCTAAATTATAACAGATATTAAATTTTCTCTTAACATAATTTGCAGATATTTGCATGGCCCTAAGGGTGGCGTCGTCCGTATTCGCAAAAAGTTAATAACGGGGGACGGGGTACCGCGTACCCTCCATTTTTTTACATTTTATCTTTTTCTTATTCATCAAAAGAAGGCCGATTTTACATAGAATACGATGATGTATAACAACTTTAGAAAATTAATAATTGTAAAAATAGAAAAATAATAATAAAGCTTCAAAATTAATAAACTTGTCTATTGATATAAATCAAACGAACTATAACAGAAATAAGTTTTTATCCTTAACATAATTTCCAGCATAATACATGGTCTCAAGGTAGATATCTTCATAACAAGCTAATAACGGAGGACGGGGTACCCCATACCCCCGCATTTTTTCAATAATAAGTTTATTCATTATTCATCAAAAAAAGATCGCTTTTACATAGAAAACAATGGTAATAAATTTGTAGGATTAATAATAAAAATAATTGTAATGATAATAATATAGTACATTAACAACAATTATTTGTTATTGTTACTCCGCTACTCTCCTTACCATATATTTCTTAATTTAGAATTGTATCTACTCGACAAGCTATGGTCAAACCTTTCTATGCCTACTAACTTATACTATATACTATACGAAACTTTTATCGGTGGTAGCAATATAAATCGTTTTATCAACTGCAGTTAGTGACTGCGTTTTATATATTTCCTTAATAAAATGTTATTCATTCTTAGAATACCATAATCCTTTAGTGCGTATATATGAACAAATTTGCTACACAGGACGGAGGATTAAATAATACATACATATATATTTTTTAATTTATTTCAAATTTTTCGTGCAATGTAGGTGTACAATGTAAGTATTCAATGGAGCATAAATATAACTAATGTGTTTGTAACGATTATAAACATTTGGAAACAATAGAACAGAATTAGAAAAAAACATATAATGCTTATAAATGTTTAAATACATGACATACTGTAATGCGATTATTGGTGTATATGTATTGCAATAGCGAACAAGATTAATATACATACAGTAATTAAGCTATGTAAGTATTACAGTAGTGATAGTCTGTGTAAAAGTGCTTAAAACACAGATTTTGTTGGCACCATGAACACCGCACAATAGCTGGTTTATTGCAAATACTACACAAGGGTGTAGACTGCGCATCTTTGTTAAAACAAAACTCTACAGGATTTTTAAAGGGCCCAGGTTTTTCCTCAACGTATTCACTCTTATACCACGAGTACTTGAATACGTCGAAAAATCTTGGGGAAGAAAACTGATTATGAGTTAGGGATTGCAACTTAATAATATTATTTCACTGATGTAAATCTATGTCGTAGTTCATAAGAATCACTATATCCCAAAAAGTTCTAACAAAATTTTTCCACAGTCTAAAACCATATACATCTAGAGGTTGTACCGTCGCTGTCGTTTTTTTTAATTAAAACAATGCGGGGGTATGGGGTACCCCGTCCCCCGTTATTAGCTTTTTATGCAGATATCTACCTTGAGACCATGTATTATGCTGGAAATTATGTTAAGGATAAAAACTTATTGCTGTCATAGTTCATTTGATTTATATCAATAGACAAGTTATTATATTTTGAAGCTTTATTATTATTTTCTATTTTTACAATTATTAATTTTCTAAACTTGTTATACATCATCGTATTCTATGTAAAATCGGCCTTCTTTTGATGAATAAGAAAAAGAAAAAATGTACAAAAAATGGGGGGTACGGGGTACCCCGTCCCCCGTATTAACTTTTTGCGAATACGGACGACGCCACCCTTAGGGCCATGCAATATGCTGCAAATTATGTTAAGAAGAAAAATTTGATATCTGTTATAATTTAGGAAATATTTGCAAAAATTGAAAAATCGTGCAAACTTTGGAGGGCGCTGTACCCCAAAATCGTGCGGATACGCCGATAAAAAAAATACGTGTCTCTTATTTTGAGGCACTCTTTCGATCTGTTAAGTTTCATCGAAATCGGAGGGGGACACCCGCCGGTGTTTCCCTTGTTGTCTGTTTAACAAAAAGTTGCTCATATCTCAAAATCTGTTAAAATAGGTATAAGGGAATGCTGATATAAAATGATAGGGGATGATATTTACTTTCTAATTTCGAATTAAAATACAGGTGTTCTATTTAAAAAAATTGAGTTTTCTGCATTTGAAGATATCTCACTTTGTTCCTAAGTTTTGAACACCCTGTATTTAGAAATAAAGTGTGTGTGCCGTTTTCTTAGAGTTATATCTACATTCATAACAAGCAAATTGGAGTCTCTACTTCTAGTATTAACCGAGATATTAGTTTCTCAATGATGCAATGATTATGATTAAAAAAAAAAAGAAAAACTTAAATAACTCAAAAACGGCAACATGTAGCTATAGGAACAACTAATAAGAACAATCCAAAAATGAATAAAAAATTATATCATTCTATTTAAAATAACAAAGTTGACATCCATTTCCGGTCAACCGGAACTGACATTTTGGTTAAAGTATTTTGCATTTATAGTTCCAATCGAACAGATAATGGTGCCAAAATCTCAAATATAAGTACATAGTAGACAACATCATAAACTTTTAATGAACCACTACGTTACGGTGAATACCCTGTATTGTTACAGCAATGCCATTACCGTGTATTTTCAATGCGCCTTGCAAAGAAAATGTTCAGGTATTATGGTATTGCATGTACGTTTATTACCTGATTCAAAATATAAAGTGTAAAATATCTCTAAGACGATATATTTACGTGCGCTTTAGTTTTATTGACACTACCATTGCACTCAACGCATTGCTATTTAGTTTTTAGTTGCGTTTAACTAATAAAGATTAATATTTCATAGCCCCGGGTGCTGCGCGTTTTATTACCTATACGCGTCAATGCTGTTATAAAATGGATGAAGCGCCATCCTTACGGCGATTTCTGTAATTCATATATTCAACGTATTTGCTACTATAAGAAAGAAACTGTTGTTTACAGAACTTACTGGGTTTGTTAAATTAATAAATAATAAAATAGAAGTACCTAATAAAATAATATGGTTATTTTCACTATACTTCTCTTGTGAAACTAACTAAAATTTTAATTAACTCAACAAATTTTGTTAGCAGAACCTGTTTTGTTCATTTAACATCCACCGTTTCTCAGTGTACATTGTTTAATGTTTGTTCCATTGCTTGCCAAACGCCCTGGGAACTTGCAATGCAGGACCGTACACTTTATTTATGAAAAGCTGAATAACACGAGGCTACCTATTCTAAGTACTACATGGATTCCATAACAATTAAAATGTTCCTACTCTAACTAAATAATTTTCCTATGATTATTAATAATGATAACAAAAATGTAATAAATCGGTCAGCTATCAGTTGTTGTATATTATGTTTGCGCCCATTGAACGACTTTAGTTGTTTCTCAATATTCACCAAGGAGTCAGGGAAAACCTTACTCTGGCAGTCTTCAGGTAGTTGCTCTCTTCTTCCCGCACACAAATTTTGAAATTGATAGAACAGAAGGATGGACCAGCGTAATGATGTAAAAGCAAATGCAACAACAGCTGTACTTATTGTAATATTCTATATTAAAGATTCATATTTTAAATATTTATTTATAAAGTGTGTTAATAACCATAATTTAACACTAACTCAGACCACTAAAGAATATAAAATATTCATTTATAAATACGTACTTCCATTCTGACTATCTAAATATCATGCTGTAACCTACTATCTGATTCTTCGACAGCATCACTACAAAATTCCCACCATTCGATCGACTCGTTTCGAATTTAACCCCTTAGCTAATGTCCTTATTTACGCTACTCATCAGTGAGTGCTTCAATAAATATGCCTCTGTATCTACCCCACCACAGTTACAATGCGAATCATTAACCCTCCTAATTCTACACAATGATTTGAAATTACGGTGATTCATTATTAATTCTACCGCCTGATGCGACAAATTTTCCCTCATTTCTCTAAAGCGTGTAACCGATAAATTTCCTAGTTCACCTCGTATTTAAAGCAATATCCCAATTACCTAGCAAATCATTATTAAGTTTGTCCTTAAACGCGTTGTTAACTACGCTAACCTAAATTAACCCATACCTAATTGTCGTGCTATCACCCGTTGACATCGCCTCTTTCGCTTATTGATGCCTCCTCTCATTATCGACTGTACCTACGTGAGTCCTAGTCCAAAAAAGATTACTCTCTCCCTTCTTCCACCCTCCTCTCCTATTGCAATTACCCCCTAATTTAAACTTTTGATTGTATATTTCAATCATCTTTCAATACTCCTGTTATAAAGAACAAAAGTCGCCCCTGTGCCACCTTCACTCTTCGATCCATTTGTAAAAATTTCTAAACCCTCTCCAAAAGCGCCTATTTTGTTATAAGTAAACCTTTTTCAGTCTGTCCTGAAATCTCCGGACACACTGCAGCCTCTTGACTTTTTGTATTTGTGCTCTCATTTCTCTTACCCATTAAATTATATCAACCATTCCAGTATCGTATTGCACTAATCTGTACGTATTGATCTCTGGCTGGTTGATCGAAGTAATCTTATTGGTTTATTTTTGGCTTGCCTAAAGTAGCCTGTCTCTTTTTCTTGAGTTATGCCTGTTATGATACGAAGACGATTTCTACTAAACTGCGGTAGTTCTTCAGTCTTCTTCTTTCATGGTCTCTTAATAAAGGCCTTTCCATGGATTTGTCTGGTTGTCTTGATCTTGAGTTCTTTGTCTTTTTCTTTTACCCAATTTTTAACTGCTCTCATGCTGCGTTTTTGGACACTCCTAGAACATGTTCTGTGGCCTATAGGTGAAGTCGATGATCTCTTTTTTGCTAATTAATTTTTTGTTTCTTATTACATAACACTTCATCACACTTTTGGTTTGAGTGGTCCAAGCATACACATGTAAGTATTATATAAATACGTTCATTATGATAAGTATACCTTCATCTAAAAATCCAAGCAACAGTTTCTTGTATGTTCTAACTCGTACAACGTCCAAATGTTTGTATGAGTATTCTTTCGACTTCAAGGAGGAGAACCATTCAAGAATGGTATAAGAAGCAACGTTCCCATAATACCCTAATTTCGCTGCGAGGTGTGTTGCCACAGCTTTCAACTTTTTGAGATGTAAAATGTCAAACGTTTAATGCTTAGATAGCTGTACAATGAAAATGTATTACGCTTATAAGCATAAATAGTATTGCGCGTATTAACGAAAGTGAATTATCTATATGAGCTATAGTTAGTAGATAATCCACACTATTTGATCGTTCTCGAATTTTAACAAAATGTAATAATTATATTTTAAAAATGCAAAATTTGACTTTTTTGTAGAAAATATGTAACCGTTTCAAAAACAGACAGTGCGACATTAGCATCAATTAATGCAATTTTTCATACAATTTCACTTCATACAAAATTATTGCAATAATTAATACACTTCTTCCTGTGAGCCTTGATGCCAAGACTGTACTGACTGTAGTAAATTACGTACCTATATTGAAGGGAAAATACAAGCATGTATCACAAACTACGCAAAAAAATAATTCTCTCACTCATTAAAAATTTATCTTAGAAAATAAGCACTACCACCGGATTACAACACCCATCTATGCCAACTTATACACATTCAATTTTCCACCGTTCAAACAGTCGATTGAAAATATAGCTCAGAAATCCTAACCCATTACTAAAGTTAGAGATTATCACTGACAGAATTTAATTACCGCAACAGAAATGGGTAATCATCTAGATATGATAGGAGATACGCGGGCAGTGCTGGTGCTAACGGTAAAATCACCTTGTCAGGTGCTGTAAATAAGTTCCTTAAAAATTTATTAACGTTAAAGCTCAATTCGATTCATCTTTATATCTTTATCTATTAAAAAAATATACGTTATGTTGTACGTATATAGCCGATCCGGTTTCAATTAATGCAGTCCGTCTTTTTTTTGCTGGAAATTAAATTAGATCGTTACTTTACGCGGTGTGGAATGAAAACGAGTTTACTTTCATCATTCGCTACACATATTGCAACTCTGAAGTGCTATAATCAATTATGTGGTGAAATCTATTTGCAAATGGTAGAATGAAATTGCTGGAAGTTCGCGTTAAAACTCAGTGCTACTATCATTTTATGTTTCTTGGTGTTTTAGAAAAATTATTAATTTTAACTTTGATAATTTAGTTTCTAGGTAAATTAACAAAAAGAGACAATTTATTGGTATTTTGAAATCTAGTTTAGTAATTTTTTTTTTGTCTTTCTTTAATTTAATTAGTATTTTTTTCATAGATATTGACGGAGAATAATTATATGGTTTTATTCATTTTATGAACAGACAGTTAGGATGTTTCCTTAATTTCAAATTGTGAACAAGTAACATTTTACATTTATAAGCTGAAAACCCTTCTAAATCACTTGAGAAGGTTATATGTATGTACTCGAAACGTATGTGATTTAATTTCTTTAAGATGGAATGTTGTAGAAGATTTCTAGAAGGATTGTCAATAAAACATATACCGGGTGAGTCTTTATCTTGAGACAGCGCACTATCTCGAAAACTACCCATAAGATCACAAAACTACGAATCGAATTTGTTCACCCCGAAGAGGCCTACTGAATGATATCAATTTATACATTTTTTACTAATTCAAGGCCTTTCTATGTCGATTTTATGTCCGGTATTGTTTATATATTGCGCAACGCTGGATGATTCAAGCCTACCAAATCGATAACATGCAGTGTGTTCTTTGAATCTGGTTACAATCGCACGCTTTGTTTGTCCAATATAAATTTTATCATACCCGCTGCAAAGATCATTCTTATTTTTACGGCATTCATTCGGTCTTCGGTTGATAATGGAGACCCACGTGTTTCCGAAACAACTGTCCCGAATTAATCAAATCTTTTGTAGTGCGCGGTCATCGGATATTTACATGACGATTATCAATACTTTTCAAGCTATCAAGGAACAAACAGAAGCTATAAAAAAGGCATTGTCAGAGGTTTGTCAATACCCCCCAAAAGCAAATTGGGAACGGATATAAGTTTTCAATGCGAATGTCTGGAAAAATATTCATGCGTTCTTCTTAGGCTAACAAGAATAACACTGACAGGTACACGCAACAAGGTAGAAGGGAAAATATCACATAGTTTCGAGGAAAGGACCGGAGTTACATAACTAGACCCATTACCTGCGCTATTATTTAATCTAGTACTAGAAGCAGTTTTCAGAGACAACGGAATACAAACACAAGGGAGCACATACCAATTAAAACAGCAAGTAATTACCTATGGAGGCGACGTAGCACTAAATCCCTGATCTAACTAGAAAAATATTTAGCAAATTAGAAGAAACGCCAAGGTTATATGGGCTAGAAAATAATGAGGATAATGAACAACAAATGAACAAAGAAATAGTAAATTTGGAGCGGATACAAGAAGCTATAATTTTTGATAAAATAAGTCACTTTGAATGCTTGGGGTAAGGATTACAAATAACAATGACGAAGACAAAAAAAATGAAAGAAGATTGAACAGTGGAGGAGGACAGAAGTGTCCTCTGCAGTGAAACTGCTAACCGCTGTCCGGAGACAGGCGTTGCTGGGTATCACGGTGCAATTAAGAGCACAGGGGCCTTTGGAGCTTTATGTCAGAGCGGAGGCAATGAATGCGATCTTTAGACTGAAAGCCAACAACTTGTGGCATCCCAACTTCAGGGTAGGGGGGCACACTTATACTACGGGCACGATGCTGGACGGGCCATTGTTGCAAATGCCCACGGATAGCATGGCACCCGAAATTACCTTCACTGAAAAGGTGAAAATCTCTATACCGAACAGAGACCAGGCACGCAGTGAGATCGCTGCTAATGATAACTGGTTCACGGACGGATCCCAATCCAGCCAAGCCCCAGGAGCCGGTATTTGTGGGCCTAGTCCTAATCAAAGGATATCCATAAGCCTGGGGAAACATACAACGGTCTGCCAGGCAGAAGTATCCGCCCTTGCAGCCTGTGCAGAAATGATTGCAGAAGGGGGCTACATGAGAAGGAAAATTAATGTAATGACTGACAGCCAGTCTGTCATTAAGGCAATCTCGAAC
Source organism: Protaetia brevitarsis (assembly GCA_004143645.1). Classification (NCBI taxonomy): domain Eukaryota; kingdom Metazoa; phylum Arthropoda; class Insecta; order Coleoptera; family Scarabaeidae; genus Protaetia; species Protaetia brevitarsis. The sequence goes on along the minus strand of RXPK01000224.1, from coordinate 1,483,191 downwards.
CCAGTAACTAGGTCAAAACTAGTTAGAGACTGCAAACTATCCCTCAATACACTGACACGAGACAACACGGTGTCTCTGGTTTAGGTGCCGGGACATGAGGATATAAAGGGCAACGTAATAGCCGATGAACTAGCCAAGGAGGGCTATAAGAGACACTTCATGGGTTCAGAGCCCATATCTGGGATCACTAAGGATTCCGCAAGAAGGGAGATCTGGACCTGGTTACATAAAGGAAGTACAAAGAAATGGAGGTCGACTGAAGGCCAACTCCATACCAAAACGCTAATAGGGGATGGGGACGGTAGTTTCTCTGATAACCTACTCAGGCGCAATAAGAAAGAAGTTAAGACCATTACTGGGTTGGTAACTGGACACTGTCTCCTGAAAAAGCATATGTACAACACAGGCCGAGTAAGCGAACTGTGGTGTAGAAGATGCGGAACTACAGGAGGAAACTAGTTTTCATGTTATCTGCACATGTGAGGAACTTAAGGTACTTAGGCAGAAGTACTTCGGGAGAGATCTATTGGAGCCCTCGAAGGTCCTCAAGTTTCCACCGGGCAAGATACTGGGCTTTATAGAGAACACCAAGCTGCTCGAGTGGAAATAAGATAATCACTAGGGATGGTACAATGAGCACCTTGCTGAAGTGTCCGGACATCAAGTGCCCGCTCTAACTTGAATGAATGAAATTAAATGAAGAAGATTGAACAAGGGAAGTAACGCAATGGGGTAAATGAAGAAGATGTTAAGGTCAAAAAGGTTTTCAGAACAGCGAAAAAATATATGGAACGATAATAAGGCCGACGATAGTGTACAGGTGTGAAGCATGGGCGTTGAGAAGGAAGAACTAAATGGAAATAGAGATGTGAGAGAGAAACATGTTCAGGAATATTTTTGGGGGAACGAAGACAGATAAGGTGGTTGGAGAAGAAAAATGAATGGCGAAATAAAGGAACTATACGCACACAGCAATATAGTTTAGCATGTTAAAAGCATAGAGGTTGAGATGGTTAGGACAAGTGAGCAGGATAACAGAACACGGACATTCAAGAAGAGTATTGAAAGAAGTTGAAGGTGGAAAAAGAAAAAGGAATGCTTAGATGCGGTGGCAACAGATTTAAGTACTTTGGCGATATTGGACTGGGGAAATGCATCACAGACTGCATGAATGGAGGAAAAGAGTGAAAAAGTTGAGGAAGCAAAGGGATAAAGTATAACTAAATGTTTTCTTTTTATGCAAAACTTAGTTATTCATATTTCCTTCCTTTAATCAAACTCTAACATTCATTGTTGTCATTTCAAATTTAGCGCCTACGGATATCGTTTAGGAACGCTGGGAATTTCAATAGATTCAACCACATATCTCCAGGCATACACACATAATTCTCTAAAATTTATTGAATTATTGCTTACATAGGTAAACGAACACGATTTTTTAGGAATGGACGATTCGTGCCAGCGTTAGATCGTAACTAATTAAGAAAAAGAATCGAATTCACATAAATATGTTCCCCGTACCTTCATACATCATCTACGGGTATAGTCGAGTAAATATCGGAAAATGTATATTTTAAAAACGTGATTCCTAATTTCGTACGGTGATTAACAATAAACTACATACGTAGCCATAGACAGCTTCACAATGAGAGCGTTAAAACGTTTACGATCGGGAAAAACGTATTTCGAAGCGCGCAGGCGAAAGAAACTTAAAAAAAAAAGAAGAGTTTATACACTGTAATGTGTGTGTGTGATAAATTTACCGAGGTAACCCTCCTTTTTTAGTGTTGTTTCCCTTTTTGCCTCGCGTCCCCCTCATTCGGGACCGGTAATAGAAAACTGAAATATGGCGAGGACTTTTTCTCTAATTATGTTTGATTTATAGGTCGTATTTACATAATTTTGATTTGTGTCCCGGGAGATGATTACATTCCAATTTTATTACGTTATAATTTCCTTACTCGCCGATCTTCGTTCTCCTTTTCTCTCCTTCTTTTTCAGACGCTTTTTGACAGGGGAGGGATAAGCCGCTCGTGTTCAGTTCGCTCCTCTTTCGGACTTCAATTTATGCCCGTCTCATTCCTTGTAATTATTATTATTACCTATTTTTCTTCTTGCATCAAAACTAAATGTTCGAAGCCGGCCGTATCATTATCTCATTATTATGCGGAATCTGGAGGTGAAAAGAGACGCAAAACAGAAGGCTGCGCGTCGGAAAAAAATATGTAAAACGGCGCGGACAAGTGAGCGATGTTATGCCATTCCTTAAACGAATTCTTTATTACGGAAATTGAGCTTGATCGACTCTGCGTATACGAACTTGGGTATAGGTGACTGAAAGGTGATGGAGGGTCTCGTATGTATGTGGATGTGTGAATTTGCTTCTTTTTTTGGTTACTGACAGAGTGAATTTATTAGAACCTTTCAATAATATATTGCTTGTAATAACATGGGATTTTTGTTTTGTTTATTGTTTGATCAATTATACGATGCCCTCACTGCCTTGTGGATGATAAAAATAAGAAAGTGATGCCGTATCGGCAACAATTATAATTTTGGACTAAAATATTTTTAAGCAAAATATGCTGTAATAGCTTTTAATAAATTTGATGCAATTATATTTACCAGATGGATTTTGTTATTTATTGGTGGACTAAATCTGATATACAGGGGTTTTAATTTTATTTTGACCAGTACACTGAGAAAAAAAATTAGTAATCATAAATAAAAATACAATTATCATAAGTAAAAAGTTCAGCTGAATAGGGGACAAAAGCACAGATTACTTAGCACAAGTCAAAAAGAGATCCTAAACACTGATACTAACAAGAAGCAATCTAAGTTACTTACGGTCTGCTTCATACCGGTAACTTATGGAGTTACTTATGATAGTTAAACTGAAGTAGTTAAGCGAAAGAATATATGTAGTTGCAGTAAGGAAAGATTTGCCCTTGTCAAGTAGTAGGTGTATTACTGTGAGTGAACTATTCTATAACAGCTATCACACCTTCATAATTAATACAAGCTATTTAGATTACTTGTGATAAGTTGTGGCAAGTTGTTACCTATTTAAGAAAATACATGAGTTTAATAGCGATCAGCATTGTTGTTGCTTCTACTAAGCATGTGCTGTAGTTAGATACAGTATCAGTAGTCATAAGTAATACGTTACTTACCACAATTTGTTCAGGTACGCTGTGTAATAGCCGTTAATAAAAGCACTATTTACAGTAACAACTTGCATTCAGGAAACTGGTTTAGTTGCAGATATTAATTAACGAGAATAGTTCCAAGTAAAACTTTATCTATTGTAAATAATTTTTTATCAAGTAAACACTTTACTTAACTCATTTTTCTCAGTGTATAAGTAGTTCCACTATTATTGCAGATATAAAAAAAAATATTACAAGTAGAAGTTGAAGTATTTTCCCTCCATTGAATAAAAATTTGATAACTATGAGAATTATATGTAGAGGGGGCTCTCAACAAAATATATGTTTGTATTTTTTCAATGGCACATTCTGTATATTTCTTTATTTTTGCATAATCTATACGGACTTTACAATGGCTTTTGATACCATCAATCCTAGCATACTTCTCAGCAATTTAGATGCCATTAGCTTTTGTCCAGCACTGTGCACATTCATGTCCCCTTATTTAAATGGGCATCTTGGTTATGTTAAATGGATTCACATCGGATATCTTCATGATGACTTCAGGTGTACCACTGGGCTTGAATTTAGGACCGTTACTTTTTAAAGTTGAGTTGTGGACTTCTGGCTTACGCTGATGACCTAAAGGTTTATAGTAAGATCAATAACCCCGCAGAGTGGGTTAAATTACAAACTAATATAACCTTAATCGATGACTGGTGTTCGTTGAACAGAATATCGTTGGATGTTGCTAAGTTCGCGGTTTTATCGTACACTCGCTTTGCGAACCCAGTGGTGTTTCTTTACGCTGTTAAAAATGACTCTATTTCGAGGAGGGGGAAGATGTGTGACTTAGGGGTACGGTTCGATTCGCGCTTGAGCTTCTCAAGACACATACGTGTAACTTGTCTATCGGCTTCCACAGGCGCGTATACAACTTCAATTTGTAGGGAGGGTAATGGAGGATATTTTTATTTTAACTATAAAAAAAGGTCTGCTCTTTTTAGAAACAATTTCAATCATGTCATTATGGAAGGGGTAATTACATAAAAAAAAGGAAAAAAGAATGATGAATGTTTGTCTTTAAATGTAAGTTTTTGATTTACAAGTAGGTTTCGTTGGCTTATGAGGGGGGGGGGGGATAATTAACCCCATTACCGCCCCGCTACATCACCGCTATGGCATATGTTCAATAACTTTAATAGGCTTTACGTTGATTTTTTCTAGCACTTGATTGTTTTCTACTGAAAAAACAATTCCTTTTTTTTCGCGCCATGTAATATTATATTGTAAAAGCTGTTAATGTTCTGTTTATATTATTATTTCAAATGTTTTAATTACTCTTCTGTAATTGATCAAGTGACTATTGGACAAATGAAGTTTATTATTATTATTATTATTATTCTTTATCCCATAGTTCGAAATATATAACATCAGATTATTTTAAACAATTGCAAAATTTGATGCAAAACCATTCCATTTAAAGGATCTGCTGGAAGTGACCTCAATTGTTGTTCATTCTCGGCAAACCAGACCTACAATTCCCAAGTAAAATAAATATTTTTTTATAAAGTGATTTAGTTCATTAAATCAATGCTGACTATAAAGCAGGGCCTAGTACTTGGAGAGGGGAATACTCCTAGAACTCAAAGGGTAGAAGTTAGTGGGGACATTTCACCGGGCGTCACAGCGAATAGGCATGACATCTACACCTTTATAGAGCTACACACGAGTATGCAGGTTTTCGCTAGCGAACTATGTTTAATAAAATATGGCACACAAAGTATCTCGTAGAAGAAGATCATGTATCTTAAACGAAATAAATAAATAAACAAAAATAAATAACAAGCCATACATTTTGTAGCTTTCTTTCGGC